>PVKA01026573.1:0-31527 GCA_004027165.1 Ctenomys sociabilis | reverse complement strand
AGCACTTGACTAAATATTCACAGAATATCATTTGTTTGAGCATAGTTTGTGGATGAAATTAAAATATTAATAATCTTATACTTTAGAACAACTTTTGGATTTATTTTGTGGGATTTTTCCATGCAATGTGAAGTTTTCTATGGAACAGACATGTGTTACTCACCTAGCAATATTTCTGTGATTTTGTCGTCATTATCTCCTACTGTGTGGAGCTCTTGAAGTTCATGTGTGCTGAGAGCAGAAGTCCAGCAGCCTTGTGCACCTTGTGACACTGAGTGTTTGGCTCATCTGCCTGTATTAGTCAGCTTTCCGTCACCAAGATAAAATATCTAAGATAAACAAGCAATTATGAGAAAAATTATTTAGGCTCACAGATTTATATGTTTCAGGCTATGGTCCATTGGCTCTATTATTTTCAGGTTTGACAGAAGGCAAAACCAAGAGGCCGGGGACATGGCTCAGTAGAATAAGCCTTTCTCTGGCAATCACAAGTGCCTGAGTTCAATCCCCGCTTCTACAAAAAAAAAAAAAAATAATAATAATAATAAAAATAAAGCAAAACCTAATAGTTGGGTTCTGCAAAAACAAGAAAGAGGAAGTGGTGGGATTCTGAGGTTACCTTCAAGGTTACATCCTTGAAGATCTTCCTTTCATCAGCACCACCACCCTGCCTTCTCCAAGTAGTGACACATGCTGCTCTTTGGGAGACATTTAGCATCTGAGCCACAGCACTACTTCTCACGCATGTATTATTCCACCTGTTTAAGACATCTATTTTCAGGAAAGCAACTCAGCCACTCTTCATAAGACAGTATTTGTAGCCCTTTAGTATAAAACTGGTTCTTACTTTAACATTTTGTCTGACTTCATTTTTAATGGATTTAGTTTGTAAATAAAATGTAGTATGTGGAATTCAGTGAGTTTTTTTTTAACCCTGCTGTATGACTGCTATACTTTGAAGGTATAATAATTAAATGAAGGAAAATAATTTTATAATCTTCAGCCACAAAATGCCTTATCATTGTGTTATATTATTTTGCAGTCAAAAAGAATTTTCTTATTTTTTTATTATTATCTCACATATATTTTGCTAATCTTACTGGAATTTGTTTATCTTTCTTGATATAATGGACAAAGATGCCAAAATACCTTTCCTTGCTCTCTATTGCATGATAGAGCCACCTCTCTGATTTCTAAATTTTGTCTTACTTAGTCATTTTATTCCATTTTGAATTATTTTTGTTTCCAGAATATATTCTTTCACAACCTATCTTTCCCGAGTGTATTACATTTTAAAGCTTCTACTAGGAGTTTCCATTCATTCCATACTTTCAGATGAGAAAAGTCACCAGTATTTCATTCTTTCCTGAATTTTCAAAGCAGATGAGTCCATTTTGTTTGAAATTAATTGTAAAATGTTGGGCTGGAGAGATAGCTTAGTAGAATGAGCACTTGCCTAGCAAGTGCAAGGTCCTGAGTTCAATTCCCAGTTCTGTAAAAAAAATACAGTGTTCTGTATTACCTTTGAGCTTTTTGATAAAACTTACTTTGGCATCTCAACCAAAACATAAGTGTTTGCCTAAAATTTTTCCCAAGTACACTCAATAAAGAAACAGACAAACAAAAATACCACACTCTGTATGTGGTATTTAAAAAATAATTTGTCTGTCACTGTGGTTTGAAGAAAATTAGATTTGAGTTTCCAATTTAAAAGGAATTTGTTATGTATATGTAAGGTCTCCTCTCCTTTCAAGATGATTTGATCTTTGTTAGGCCTCAGAATGGATCGTCCGTGGAGAGAACAAATCTACACTCTCTTTCAGGATTCTTTTGAGTCCATTATCAAAAGGACAATACTGTTTAGATACACCTTCTTGGGAAATACCTATGCATTTTTAAATTACTATAAAGTGCAAGTGCATTGTTCATACATTTGGATGCAAAATGTATTTTTCATAATGCTTCTCTGGCTAGATTCTAGGTACGGTCCTCAATTTGACAATGGCTCTCTATTTTGGTATATGGTCTTCCATAAGAAGACAAACATGTAAGAAGGAGAGTCCCAATGGGTTCCCATGTAACTATAACATTTGTTAAGTGTACTACTCACTCTATGAGTGAGAGTTATTTTCACCTTGCAGGTTAAGAAAGCTAATCTCAAAGAAGTTGAGTAACTTCATTTGGACAAGTAATAGGAGATGAAAATGTAGCAAATACCTTTTCTATTTTATTGGTCTGTTAGTTTACTGCACTGTTAGCAGATAATTTCTTTTTAATAATAATAGTAATAATAGCCGGGCATGGTGGCGCATGCCTGTAATCCCAGCACTAGGGAGGCTGAGGCAGGAGGATTGTTGTGAGTTCGAGACCAGCCTGAGCTACAAAGTGAGCTTAAGGCCAGCCTGAACTGCACAGTGAGACCCTGTCTCAAAAAAGACAAAAAAAATAATAATAATAGTAATAATAATGATAATAATAATAATAATAATTCCCAAGAATGCTCATGACCGGTTAATTAAAATTTCCCTGAAATTACCAGTGAGGACACGTAATCCTCAGCTATGTGTGACAGAGTCAAAACTGCGAGTGTTTACATTTAAATCTGGTCTTCATCCAGGGAATGACAGTGAGATTGTCAGCAAATATTTCTGATATCTTTTTTCCTCTGTCAGCTTCTCATCTTTTTCAAAGCTTTGAGGACATGTATTAAAATGGACAGTAAATCAAAGCAATCCCAAGAACCAATCATGTACTAGCTTGAAGTCAGTTGTGACTCTACTTAAATTGTACATACTGGATAGTGCAGGAGTAGAAACTAATCTCCCTTCTTTCATTTCTACATTGAGTTGACATGGCAATATTTTACATTGTTTTATTTTGGGTTTCCATACTTCAACTAATTAAGACAAAAGAAGTTGTTCTCTTTGACTTTACATTTAAACATAGTTACTTGAAAATTCTGACCCTGATCTGCAGTTGGTTTTTCTCTCCCGAGTGATGTTGTTTTAACACCACAGTTTCTACAGCAGTTCTGAAGTGAACCAATAAATCTTGGCAAGTTCATAAGGTTTCACATTCTGTTAGAAAAGGAAAACAAAGGAACAACAGAATTAAGAGACAAATGATGTGACCGGGTGCTATGAAGAAGGTTCATTAGGAACTACAGACAAGCTGAGGAAACGCTCACCTGAAAAATGTTTACATCTTCCCCAAAAGATTGGCTCTGGATGCAGCAACTCACTTGTGGGGGGTCCCAGTGACACGGTGAAATGGCATCCTTTGTTCAGTGAGCCTGCCACCAAAACAACTTGAATTTTAAATCTCTTTCATTTTGAAACACATCACTTTTTCTCTTTCTCTGAACAGTCATCAGGAGGCTTAATTAATGAATTAGTATTTGTAGAAATCTTTGATATTCCAAGATGAAAGGCTTCACATAAGAGTAAAGCTCAGCACCAGCAGGAAAATGTCCTTTTGGTGACAAGATGCATGAAGTGCTAGGCTAGAATACATTTGACAACTGCAATTAAAGGGATTTGATCCAGTGTTCTTGCTGTTTTTATCGAGTCCTTTATTCTGGAAGAATATGAGGATAATAGGAAAGGTAAATCCTCATTGGGCAGAAATTCTTGGTACCAACACACATATACACATTCCCCAGTGGTTAAGGAAGGTGGAAAGTTTATGGGCAGTCTCTTTCTTGAGCAGTAAAAGCTTCTTTTATTTCAAATTCTCTTTTTACACCAGTTGCTATTACTCCGAAAAGCTTCTGGCATTTGGAAGGCAATAAGCAGGGCATAAAATTCATTCTTTCCTGAACAGGTCTTGTTCCTAGGGCTGCTTTTAAACTGACTAGTTTACAGCAGAGAAACATATCCAGGGCCCTTTCAAAGCTCTCATGAAAGGCCGGGATGGCAGACCTACTGAGTCCGGGTCTTCAGCCCTTGGGTTTTAGGTGATTCACTGGCTGAGTGCGACGATTTTCTTTGGATCAGAAATGTTACGTCACTGGAATTGATGCTGCCTGTGGGTACAGAGGGACTTGTAAGTCTGCAATTTTGCACAGTGTTTCCATTTCAGTTTAGTATCTGTAAATCTTATTTTTATTAAAAAAAAATTTGAATTCTGGTTCACTTTTAATTTAGGGTATGCAAGGAAGTAAATGTTGAGCTGGGGAAGATACTTTGTGCTTTTCTAGAGCAATAAATTCATTGTTCCATTTGATAAGATGATGAATTTCATGACAGTGTTTCAGTGCAAAGAATATCAAACCAAATCATACTTCATTGTATATTTAAGTATCTGTTTTGGACACTGTACCTAAAAAGCCTCTTCTTCTTCCTGATAGTGGTCCCTGCAAAAGGAGATGTGGCCATCAGCTGATCTCCTTAGTTTGAGTCTGGTAGATAACAAATTCTGAACCATGAAACATGTATAGAAATCAAAATCTAATTCTCTGCAAAAGATTTATATCTGTTAACAATTGGCCTAAAATGAGTTCTTGCAGGAACATGACCAATTGCAGGACAACAGTGAAAAATATTTGAAATAAAGCAAAATTCTAGGTCAAAAATAATTTAGAAATTAGAGGTCCCTGTATACTGACCACCTGCATTATATAAACTGCTTCCTGTTTACCTTTGGTGATAATTAATGATACAAGAATACCTGTTGAACACATTGGCAAAATTAGAATTGCTAATGATGTAATTATTCTTAAATTAGTAAGTAATCAAGAAAAATATATTCATGTTTTGAAGTGAGTTGCTTTGGAAAAGAGAATATTATGTCTTGCCTTCTTTTAAAGAATTTTGTGTGCAGGCCGATGAGATAGCTAAGCGGTCTAAAGCACCTGCTTAGGCAAGCTTAGGCAGGGGCAGGTGACTGCAGTTTGATCCCTAGCACCACATGCTGCATTAATCTTGCTCTCAGGTCAGGCAGAGCCAGCCAAAAAGAAAGGGGGAGCTTTGTCTCAGAGTAATAAATTTACCTAATACTACTGGTTTTTAAAGTATGACTGGGTATTTTCCAACTCTACTTTTAATGAGAATTTCAGACCTATTTCACAGAGCTGAAGGTAAACTTCCAAGTGAAGCTTAGGGACAGAAATTGAAGCAATGAGTAAGAGCTTGAATGAAAACTTGTCAGAAGTAATAGCTAACTCTGTGGGGGACGTGGCAGAGCATCTGGCCCAGCCCATGACCAAGGTACCAGGAGTGGTGGAGTGAAGAAACTCCTGCCACAAATCCAGAGTTGATTACTGGTGCAAGACATTTTGCCCACAATGCTTTATGTTGCAGTTTGCAGTTCACCAACATAAAATGGTTGATTTTCTTTCTGATAACTCAAGTTGCTTCCTGTAATGCCACTTTTGATGCTTGCAAATGGGACTATACTAGATGAATTCTGCATAAATTAACAATTCACTCATTTTGTAATATAAGGCCACTGTCTCCCAAAGATCTTTAAACCCACAGATAGATAGAATCTTGATGGAGAGAAGCAGTTTCTTTATTATCACTGAATCCACACTGACTCAACAGCTGTGGTTCCATGGCTTAAGTTAACTGAGAAAACTTGAATTCTGCACTATGTTTCAAAGAATGACTGTCTAGGGAAGCTTTGCAGTTTAATACTCTACTGTTGCTAGTAAAGATGGACAAGGACGAGTTCCTCTCCCTGCTGGAGAACCAGTGAGCCACACCAGCAGGCTGTAGTTATCATTGGAAGCTCTGAAAGGTTCACCATCACTACACCTAACTCACTGCTACAGTAACAGGAGATAACACAAAAACTTTCCCACTTGATTATTTGAATTGTTTATATCGATTAGGTCTCCACTTTAGCCTTCCACAAACACATTAAGGTTTAAGACGATATATCATCCATACATAAAACTTACAGTGGAATTATTTGGAAGTTTTCAGTTGCAGGCTTAAGCTGTGATGAGAGATGTGATTGGAAAACAGCACTTGATCTTTCAGTGTTGTAATTACATTAGGTTTTTTTTTTTTCTCTTTTTTGGTGGAACCTGGGATTGAACTCGGGCTCTTGGGCTTGCCAGGGAAACTCTTGTTCTATTGAGCCATCTCCTCAGTTTACTGTAGTTCCATTAAAGCCCTTGTGTATAAATGAATAAACCACATTTGTCATTTATTTACTTGTTTTAATTAATTTTATTGAGAAAGAAATAGCACTGAAACATTTTCAAAACAGGTTAGAAGGACAGTTATAATAATTAATACATTGCATATTGTTGTCTTTGTAGTAGTCATTTATAGTACAAGATGTTGACATTATATGATGTCTAAACACTACTAGTACAACTATTTCTTCTCATTGAGTTAAGAGAAAGTAACGGTATATCTCGCCTAACTATTCTATAGAATATATATATATATAACTATTCCATGTTATGGCTAAGGTGTTTGATATTCAGACACATAGTGATGTTAAGTTTAACTGCCTCTGTTACAGGGTAAAAATATCATTAAGCTTCACTTCTGGAGGGTTAACAACTTAAGTTTGTAGACCAAAAAATTACAGAAAAAGAAGGGCTACGAGGATAGCTAATATTTTGGCTGTATCCCTTTAAGGTCAGTGAGGAGTCAGGACATAACATAACCTGCACTGTAGCATCCTATAACTCAGTGGTGTCCCAAATTTTCTGTTGAAGGAGATTTTAGGGACACAGAGGAAAGTGATTGATGACATAGAGTGTGCCTAAGGAGAGTCACATGGAGAGAAATCATTCTTTCAGGCTTTCATAGAGAGAAAACATTTGTCATTTATAATCTCAAATATAGAGCAATATGCTAGTTAACCCCATTCATTGCTCTTCGCAATTCAATATGTTTTAAAAGAGCGTTTTGGGGATTAATGTATTTTATCTATTTACTTATATTTTTGTTTATATATTTAATATATGGTCTCACTGTGCAGCTCGGACGCATAGTGATCCTCCTGTTTTCAGCCTCCCCAGAACTGAGATTGCAGGCATGCGCCACCAAGCCTGGACTCGGTCACCAGGGATCAATCACTGGTGCCTGCACTTGCTAAAGCAGATGCTTAGTCCGCTGAGCCTTCTCACAAGCCCTGGTGAATGTATATTAAACAAAGCTTTTGGCCAGGAGGCTCATTCATGCACTAGTTGATTAAAAATTATCACAGTAGCAAACTTGACTGAGTTGTATTTTTACCACAGGCATTGATGACTTTTCCTCATTAACTTTCTTCTCTCTGTTGTGCAGGTGGAATGACATTTGTTTCTCTAGCCTACTCCTTTCTTTATGCTAGTCTAATCTCTAATTGTTTATTTACACTCAGTTTTCTGAGGTTGATAATGTTGGGGGGGTGAAAGAGATAGCTCATTGGTCTAAAGGCTTGGCTGGGTAAGCACAGGGGCTGGAGTTTGATACCCAGCAGCACACACCATGCTGGCTTCACCCCTGGGGCACGCTGATCTGGCTACCTTGTAGTCCAGAGGTGGCACACCCCTGTAGTCCCAACACTGACCAAGCTAAAACAGGAGGATCACTGTGATTCTGAACTGTGTAGTCAAACCCTGTAACAAATATGTGAGAGAGAAAAAAGAATGTTTGGGACACAGATTTTTACATGTAACAGAAGGGCTGGTTTTTAGTCTCAGAAACACAAGGATTATGCAGAGAAGATATGTGTAATCACATTCATAGGAAGTAATAGATTTGTATCAACTTTGTTTCTTTATTTTCAGGTATATTTATCTGCTTTCAGTTTATAAAAAAACTACCCCTGATCTTAGAACATCAATGTATTCCACTGATGTTCAGGAAAGACTGTAAATTTGCATCACAGTAAAGAGATGAAGAAAGGCCTGTTGAGAGAGCTAGCAATAATGTAGCCATTTCCTCATGATTTTGCCCAAACATGTTGGAAATTTGAGGATAGCCTATGAGGACTATAGAGAGAAACTGGTGGTCCCCCTTCACTGTGATGTCTAGGCACAATGATGTCACTTACATGACTCTTGTTAGGGTGCACTCAAATAATTTCTGGGTAGCTGAGTCACCAATCAAGTCTGGGTATGGTGGTGCATGCCTGCAATCCCAGAACTGAGAAGGATGAGACAGGAGGCATGTCTCCTTACTGTGATGCAAACTCAAGAAAACTACAAAATACTAGAGACTTCCTGTACTGTTGGACCCAGAAACATTTAAGATAAGCATAATAGTTTGCTTAGCACATTGTCACACTGTATAATAATATTTTGAATTCATCTCCAAAATTAATTGATGTGTTTTCTATGCAGATGGCCTGGGATAAAGACAAAAGTATTGCAAGGAGTTCTAATTCTTCAATATAAATGCTAAGACGGGCACATAGAAGTAAAAGTAATGAGAAAAACAGTAAGAGAGCAGTGTGAGGATAATCCCAAGACTGGCAGCTACAGGAAATTGTCTCACAGTAGATGTTGCTGGGAGGCCAGAAAATGCTCATTTAAGAATGTTGTACTGTTCAGAAGAGAAGCTTAATGATATTACCCTATAACACAGGCAGGCGAACTTAACCTAACTGTCTGAATGTCAAAAATCTTAGATATAACATGGAAAAATTAGTTAAAAGAAGGGCTGCAAAGACAGCCATCATTTTGGCCCTAGCTATTCAAGGTCAGTGAGGACTCAGGAAGTAAATAAATCTGTACTGTAACATCATGTAACTCAGTGGTGTCCCAAATTTTCTGATCAAGGAGATTATGAAGCCACAGAGAAAAGTGATCAATGATGTAGACTGTGCCTAAGGAGAGTCACATGGAGAAAAACTTTCAGGCTTTCACAGAGAGCAAATTGGTCAAGCAATGGCTGTGACATTGACATGGCTGATACTGACAAAGGATCTACAAACTTTGGTACAGGGTTTCAGGGTAAATCCTGAAGGGATTTGACTAACCTTGTCAGATACAGAAGCTACATTTTTTTATTATATAAGTCTTGCTTTATCTTGGTCTTAACCATCCAGCAGAAAAGTATAAAAATGAAGAGCAAAAAGGAAAGCCAGTGGCTGGAGAGATGGCTCAGTAGAATAAGGACTTCCCTGGCAAGCGAAAGGGTCTGAATTCAATCCCAAGTTCTTCCAGAAAAAAACGTAAAATCATATTAATATGCTGAGCTGTAAAAGGCTTAAGTCAACAATTTCTGACATTGGCAGTCCTCTGGATAAACCACTACTATTATGGACTACTGAACTATATTCGATTATTTTGCTGAATTTACACACTTACAGTATTTAAATAACAAAGGAACACCCATCTCTGATGACACTAAACAAAAAAGGGGATGCAAACGAAGGACCATTTTGTATCTGTATATACAAGATAGGATTATTACATAGCTACTTTCTTTTAATCCAGTGAGAAGAAAGAATTGAACTAATAGCCTTTGGACAAGATATCATGTCTGCATCTTATACTCTAATAACTACTACAAAGAAAAGAATATGAAATGTATTATTTATTATAACTGTTCTACTAACCTGTTTTGAAACTGTCACTTTACTATTTGTTTCTCAATAAAATTAATTAAAAATAGAATGTGGTATTCATTTTAGTGCTAACATGAGTAAACGGCCACTAAATGAAAAGGGAGAAAACTGAATCTGGCAGAATATAATCTGCAGGGAAGTAGAGGAATGAAAACTGAAATCCACAAGATTGTGGAAGGGAAGAAGATACAGAGAAATCTGTAACGTGGCCAGGGAACACATCACAAGGGGTCAAGGCTTGCCATCCTAAATAGCATACCCTTTATTTGAAAGGCAGTGGTGACAGACAGTTGCAAAACAAGGATGTCATGGAGAGCAATTAGGGAATGATTAGGCAGAGAAAAACAAAAGGGTCCTGGAGTAGAGTTGTTAATGTGGGTGAAAGAAAGAAGTGTGTCCAAGAGGTAAGCATATGAGATTTAATGATTAAGAGGAACATTCAGTAACATCATTTTGCATTAAACCAAGATGCTGTGAATGCACAAAGGTAGTTTCATTAATAATGATTTCAGAACAATAGGTTTAAATGACTAGCCTAGACCAGCAAGGATATCTGAGCGTTCTGATAATCACACAGGTTATTTAATTTGGTACTTGTGTGTGTGAAGCAGAACCAAGGAAGCTGTAGGGAAAAGACCTTGCCTATGATGTTCAGAAAAATAAGGCTGAGCACAACCTGTTAATGTCCACAGAATTTTATAATAATAGAAAAATAATCCAAATAATCAGTTTGTAACGGTGGCCAGATCTTCAACTCTGAAGTGTTAAATCAGACTTCTTTTTTTTGTTGTTTGTTTTTGTTTTGGGTTACTGTCTCACTATGAAGTTTGGGCCAGCCTTATGCTTACTTTTGTAGCCCCCAGGTTAGTCTCAATCTCTCAGTGACCACCTGCCTCAAATCCCCAATGCTGGGATTACAGGTGTGAGCCACACCACCTAGATCCAGGATGAACAATGTCTGTGGGGATGGGGATTGAACTCAGGACCTCCTGCTTGCCAGGTAAGTACTGATGCTTCTTATCTGTCTCCCCATCCCCATCTTCTTAAGAATAGACTCTGTGAATTAAAAATTCCTTCAGCGGCTGGGGTTATGGCTCAGTAGAATAAGTGCTTCCCTTGAAAGCATAAGGCTCTGTGTTCAATCCCCAGTCCTGCAAAAAAAAAAAAAAAAAAAAAAAAAAAAAAAAAAAAAAAAAAAAAAAAAAAAAAAAAAAAAAAAAAAAAAAAAAAAAAAAAAAATTCTCCAGATGTTTTCAATACAGTCAGTGTCAGGAAGTACTGGATTATAATAGAAACCTCTTGGGTTAACTGTTCACATCTTAAATTCCCTCTGTCCAAGTTTTTAATAGGAATGAATCCTTTTCAATGAATAAAAAAACTCATTTGTAATCACCATATTAATTGTGTGTATGCAAATATATGATGTTAAGATACTTGAAAGAAAATTCTTTTAAGTGGTTAAACAGACCTCTATATAATCTTGTTTACATGATTAATTTATTTAGCAAACTCTTTTTCATAGATAGAACAAGGGCAAACTTCAGTTCCACCACTCTCTAAATTATCACAGTGTCCATAATAGTGAGGGTCCAAATTAATGAGTTTTCACAGAGCAGAATGTTGAGCTGTCAAGCTGCAAAGCTGATAAAGTTAATGCAGGGCTTTTTAATCTCAAGGAATAAATGAAGTTTTTCTAGATGGTAGCTGATCTACAAGATATTTATATTTCATACTGCTAATAAATGTTCATTAAAACATGTTTCATTATTAATTATACAGACTAGCATTCACAGTTCCAGTAAATTCTGTCACTATTATAATAAACATATTTAATTACAGAAGTATGGGAGCAAAGCTTATTTTTGTACAGCAATTTTATTAGGTGCGTCATATGGTTTAAAAACCCTGACGCAAACCTCAGAATGTGTCAAGATTGTTTAAACATGCTGGAATGCAGATACTATATTATATGATAACGGATCTGAAACTCACAATTACAACTTTTATTATACTATATCTACCACCAGTCATATTAAAGCATGATGAACTGGCCACTGGTGTTGAATACAGTATGGGCATCATCTACTTTGAATGTCTAATGCTAGTACATCATCTGCACTTTCCTGTGCCAGGAACAAAAATTATGTATGGTTATCCTGGTGTTTCTACCCAGAAAAATCGCTTCTGAGAAGTTTCCTCTTGAGGTGTACAGCTAATAAATGTGAGCTTTCCAATGTACATTACAATTTTGTGCTCATTCAGAATGGTGACAATTTTGAGATAGAGGAAGTTGAGCTTTCTTGCAGTGGAATGAGTGGCTCTACATTTCCATGTAAAATTAGACAAGGAAATGGGGTCAACTATCATAGGAAGGCAGTATTATGTGTTGCACTGCAAGATTTGAGGAACAAAACATTAGGCCACGCATCTTCTCCTTATATTCTTAGGACCATAGCTATGTTAGTATACCTCTAAGATCTGTATGTGAGGTACCAATGTATTAGCTTCCTTATTGGTCTATTGTTCAGAAAAAACCTAGTATAGGTCAGCAGTATAACTCATCAGACTAAGCACTTGCTTAATTATGTACAGGGTCCAGGGTTTGATCCCTGGCACCATGTGCTGTACTGGTCCCACCCCTGAGCCGGCAGAACTGAGACCAGCCTGAGCTACAAAGTGAGCTTAAGGCCAGCCTGAACTGTATAGTGAGACCCTGTCTCAAAAAGACAAAAAAAAAAAAAAAAAGAGTCCAGACATGGTGGTACATGACTGTAATCCTAGCACTAAGGAGGCAGAAAACAGGAAGATCACTACAAGTCTAAACTGCATAGTGAGACTCTGCATAAAATGAAACAAAAAACAACACAAAGAAACAAACAAACAAACAAAAAACCTAGTACAGTATCTGGAATACCATAATGAATTAATTTCTTCACTAGCCTCTAGAAAATTCATTTCTTAAATTTTGGGCTTGCATTTTACCTTGCCCTTAGTTGTTCTTTGCCCTATCCTTGAGATTGTCTTTATTATTTGTTTCTCAATGAAATTTATAGAAGCAACTTTTCTTGATCTCCATTTTTGAGTTATTGAACAGAGTGGCCAGATAAGATATACAATTCCCCATGACTGACATGGTACTTAGCAGGACACCAGTATATTTTGGAAATACTGGTGTAAGAGGTTCTTTTAAAATGTTGGAATTTTTAGCTAGATGAGTTCTAACTTTTCTTCATATCTGAGATTCTATGGAAGATTTTCTTGAGTTGTAGAATGAGATGAGAAATTTGTAAAACTTTGGTTTTATTCAGTAAGTTGAATATCAGAGTTAGAAAGACTGTTTAGGGCCGGCGGTATAGCTCAGCGGACTAAGCGCTTGCTTAGGTAAGCGCAGGGACCAGTGTTCGATCCTTGGTTCCCCCAGCCGCGCCGGCCCCGCCTTCGGGTGCGCTGAGCCGGCGATGCAATCCAGGCGCGGTGGCGCGCGCCTGTAATCCCAGCACATGGGAGGCAAAAAGCAGGAAGATCGCTATGAATGTGGGCTGCATGCATAGTGAGACCCTGCACCAAAAAAATAGCAAAAGACAGAAAGACTGTTTAGCATCTCTGTGCTGTACCTGAACTCTAGGCAGGCCCAAAACCCCAGAAATCTTTTATAATGGAAGGGACTCTGCAAATTAAAGAGGGGGTGTACCTGCAAGCTCTGCTGGAAAACCTGGAATTGTAGGCTGTATGCCACGTTTAACTAGGAAAGACAAATACAGCGCTGGAATACTTGTGGCTCTAGAGGCTCATCTTGAGGGTCGATTCTTCTGTTTTTACCACAGTCTTCTCAATGTTTAATGTGTAACTCTTTATGTTGCATAAAGTGTGTCATTAAAGTGTGTGTGCTTATGTTTACAATGTTTCTGGATACTGCACAATGACTTACAAATATCTCTTTTAGAGTGAAGTTGAAATTTTCCAAACTTCATTTTAGCTTGTTTAAGTTATACTGTTGCATGTCTTGGGATGAATAGAAGCAATGGAAAATACAAAACATGAACATGAAGAGTGTATTTTTTAATAAAGCTATACCCTTCCTGTTATCTAAAACTTAGTTAAACTTCCATATACTTTACCATAAATTTTCAGTAGTGTTGTTACTTATATTTAAGGATTTTTTTTTAAATTCTGTTTTGGCTCCAGGGAGGAGACACTCTCATTCTTAAGCCTTGACCGTGAGTGGCTTGCTTCAGACACAGTGGAAATAATTAGCAGGGATAAGTATCCAACAAGAGGATTAGGCATTCATATGAGTAAGAATAACATCTGCAGTGACATGATAAAAATGATACAGACCATTAAATCTCATACATCAGGGCATAAACCGATCACCAGCTGGGCTCAGAAAGAAATCTCCCCTCCTGGTATAATATTATACAATTAAGCAAATTTGGGGGTTTTATGTCTTCCTTTAGAACATTTATTATCATTTAGCCTCAAAAAACAAACTCATGGTTCCTTAATTGTGCTCTGCTCATCATTTTGTATGACCTTAAACACTCAAGTCTGGGCTGGCCTGATAGCTCAGAGGACTAAAGTGCCTGCTTAGGCAGAGCGCAGGGTCTGGGGGTTCAATCCCTGGGCCTTCCATGTAGCTCCCACCCCCCCCAGGGCACTCTGAGACAGGGATTGAGACTGTGCGTGGTGGAGTGTGCCTGTAATACCAGCTCTTGGGAGGCTGAAAGCAGGAGAATCACTATGAGTCTCATCTACATACTGAGACCTTGTAGACCCTGTACTAAATACAGAAAAAATAAATGAATAAATAAGCAAATAAATAAATACTTAAGTCTGGTGGTAAAATACATGCTGTTCTTACTGCCACGGTGTTGCATGGCATTCTTGCTTCCAGCATTCTTGCTTCTGGCACCACAGGGCACAGGTGTGTGGAGCTTTCTACCTGTGCTCGTTCCCTTCAGGGCCGATAGCCCTCATCAGCAGCCTGAATGGCGAGTATTTGATGTGTACGTTTGTGGCCAAGAGTCTGTAGTAAGTTTAAAACTAAATATTCAAGTATGCCTTTATTCCTTCTTTATACACATGATACCCCACAAAACTCATGCCATGAACAATACTTATTAACGTTGACCCAGTCCCCCTGTGTGACAATAGCCACAGATTCCCCACCGCATTCCTAAACTATAAAACAGGCATCAATAAATTTAAAAGGATAAAAATCATACAAACTACATTCTGTGGCTGTGATAGAATACAATAGGAAATCAATACCGTAAGGAAATTTGGATAACTTACTGTATTAGTTTTAGTACTGTAACACAATACTTCAGACTGCATAACTTTATTTTAAAATAAAATTTAGTTTCTTTATTTCCCTGTCATTGAGTTTTGTGGATGTGGTGCGAGCATCAGCTCAGCTTGCAGGAGAACCTCATGGTTGACGTCAGCCACGTGGAGACCATATCGCCAGGCACTACACCAGAGGGCTGGGTATGATTTTTCTAACAACCATCTAAAGAGAGCTACCCTGAGCCCTGTGAATCACCTTAGTTCCTGTGGAGCACAGATGTTGATGGATGTTGTGCTGACCCTGCCTCAAGGACATAATCAAGAATACCAAGAACACCCTACACATGAAAGATTTTAGCCTTACATGATTTTATAGTGTAATTCTAGACATTTAAAAATGATTGATGAGTATTCTTCACCAACTCTTCCAGAGAATTAGAAGAAGAGTGAGCAGATCTATTCGTTCTATGATGTCAGTTGGATTCTGAGAGCAAAAGAGAGGAAGACATTATGGAAAAAGAAGCCTAAGCAGCAATACAGCTTACAAATATGCTTTCAGGGGCCAAGGAAATGGCTCAGTGGAATAAGCTTTTCCCTAGCAAGAGCAAGGGCCTGAGTTCAATTCCCTGTTCTCCCAAAATAAATAAATAAAAAATAATAATGAATATACTTTCAAAATCCTCAGCAAACCATTAGTAAACTGGCGTGAACAACTTATAAAATAATTGTATAGCATATCAAAGTAGGATTTTTCCCCAGGTAGATTCACATCTGAAAAACCTATTATTGGAATACATCGTATTTACAAAATAAGTAATAGCTGATTATTATCTCATGTTTTGACAAAATCAAATTCATTTTTGTATATACAAATAACAGGAAACTAAGAATACAAAGGAATTCCTGGAAAATTTAAACATTTTTTGACAAAATCACACTATTAACAGCATGCTCAGATGATGAAATATTGGATTTCTTTTCCCTGAGAATATAAGTATGAAAATGTTTTTTACTACTTGTATTTAACATCATTGAAATCATAGCCATTCAAATTATATAAGAAATACAGCAACCTCATTCAAATTAAAATTTAGTTAAACAATACTTAAAAACTATGAGAATTACAAAGGAGCTCAGCAAGGTTACAGATAATAAGATCAACGTACAACTGACAGCTTTATTTCTATACAGTATCAGTAAAAATGCAAAACTAAAATTAAGGAAAATGTTTCTTTATAATAACACAAAAAAGAATGAAATTCTTAGTAATAAATTTGACATAGAAGAACAAAATTTACTTTGAAACTTTCCAAGAATTGAAAGATTGTAGAAGTCCAATAAGGAAATATATCACATTCATGAATGCGTGGAACAAGTTTTAATATCATATAAGAATATCCTCCAAATTGATCTATGATTTAATACAATGTTTGTCAGAATCCTAGCTGAATTCATTGTAAAATGTTGCAAACTAATTTTAAAACTTATATATAATTACAAGGGGTCCAGGACAGTCCAGATGTTTTTAAAATACAGAATCAAAACACTTAAGCTTCTCAATATCCAAATTTAGGGCAAAACAAATATAATCAAGGCACTGTAGTTCTGGTTGAAGGAGAAACATCAATGGCATATATTAATTTCAAGTACAAACCCATATGTCTAGGACCAAATGATTTTAAATAAACGTGGAAAGAGTATTCAATATAGAAAAAATGTAAAATTTGTTTTCAGTAAACAGCTGGATACTTACACACAGAAGGTTAAGATTTATTTCTTCCTTTACACCATAGGCCAGCATCAACTCAAGTGGATCAACTCCTAAAGTGAACAGCTAACCTATAAAACCTGGGCCATGGGGGAGGGCACATATTCAAAACAAGCAATGCTATGGAGATAGATGTTATATTTGTATTTGTTTATGAATAGGGAAGGAAAATTTAAGACAATAGCCAGTAAATAGCTAAAAGATATTAGATTTTTTTACACGATAAAAATCTTCTAAAATTGACTTGTATATTGTACTGATCTGAATTTCATCTCCATAAAGCTGTTTAACTTTCAAGCCAATATATAACTTAAGCCAGAGTTGAACCTGAGATAGATCCTTATTATAGACATGGAACATAGCGATGACTTTGATGTGATTAATTTGGGTTAAATCATATTTTTATGTATTTTAGCACTGTATGCTTACAATACAGTGTGGGAAGTTCTCTCATTTTCTCCTACCTGGGTCATTGGAAAGACAAGAATAGAAAAATTAGAGTACTCTTCTAATGATTTATTTTTTTTTTAAATTAATGTATTTGGCACAGAATCTCTGCTTACTCTACTGAGGTATCTCACCGGCTCCTTTAATTTTCTTTACACTGAATCATAACTCTGATGTTTATCATCAAACCTGTTTTTTTTCACTTGTTTCTTGCAATCATTTTTCTTTTACTCTTTTTCCATTCCTTAATTTATTCTTCTTTATCCGCTTTGCCCCAGTGCCCTTTTGGCTCTTTTGGCTCTTCTGTTCCAACTTACTATCTTTGTTTTCAGTATCAGAAAAAATGAAAGTCAAACTAATGCACATTCTTAAATATGTTAAGCCCAAATCCCTGTCTTTTTTCTTCTATTTTTTAAATTTATTTTCTGGAAAAGTAATTTAATGAGTTAAATTATCTACTTTCTTGTGAGTTTCTTCACCATATGAAATGCAGTAATGAAATTAACACAGAAGTATTAACATTTATGCAGGGTGAATTTGTTGGCAGAGCTGCTCTCTGCGTTTTACAATATCAAGCAACATCTACGCTTCCTCCATACCCACTATATGCCAACCCCTGATCCTTATGGCCTCGAAAAATATAGGTTAAATATGGTCAGATATCACATAGTGACCAGATCACTTCTTAGGGAGAGCCACTGAAAACCAAGCTTGCAAAAAAATCTTTTCTTGATTGACTTACATTTCTTTCTGTTACAAGCTTTCTCTCTCTAAAAGAAAAATAGGTTTTTGATGGATACACCAAAAGCTCAAGTGGGTCAGCAGGGTGTCTTGCTTCCTGATTTTATCCTTTTTTTTTTTTGAAGCAGGTTCCATGAACCTCCAAAAAGTACTGGAAAGTTTTCCTGTGATATTCGTACCATATCCTATCTGTAGCCATTGTTTTCTATCATCTTTGAACTTCTTCCTTTACAATTCTTTTCCTTTGCTTCTCAGATCAACACTTAGCTTCAATACTCATTAAATACCTTCCTCTTTGATTTTAAAGCTGGCATCGAACTCAACTTGTGAAACACTTGACAAAATTCTTAGAAGTGTCTACTTTGGTTATGTCTTTTAGACCTGGAGTACTGGCTTATCAAAAGACCAATTATGAAGGATACTGCAGTGTGTCTAGGATTTTTTTTCACTATCAGTGGCATTTCTCTTTCTCTTTCTTTCTCTTTCTTTCCAGTCTCACATCAGTAAACATTGCATACCTACTGTGTGCGAGGTACAGGGTAAATCAGCACAAATTTCATGAAGACTTTAAAAGAGATGGGATGTGAACAAGCTGTCAGCACCAGGAGGCAAAGGCCAGGAAAAGTCTCACTCACCTGTTGCATTCTACAATCTCAGTATGTTATACAAATTGAGTCTTCAAAATTATTTCTAACCAGATGATGGCACACATCTATAATCCCAATTACTAAGGAAGTTGAAGAAGGAGGATTCTTAATTTAAGGCCAGTGCAGACAATTTGAAATAAAATAAGAAGTCTGAAATAAAATCACTTGTAGATGCATTTCAGTGGTAAAGTGTCTTTGTCATCCCTAATGGTAAAATGACTGGCCTCAGCATTCTGCATACAGGTCTCACTTCAGAAGTCACTTTTCAGTCTCTTGATGTAAGACTGTGGTTACCATCAGAGAGCAAACCCCATGTGCTGTGTAAGTCAGACAGACATCCAATGTGCCTTCAGAGAGCCAGGCCACTGTAACAATTCAGTACAATATTAATGAACACAATAAGCTTCTGAAGTCACAGAGAGGTGACCCACTAGATTTTTCTAGAAATTAGGATGGTAATACTTGAGAAAGGGCTAAACTCCATCTCCTAATGCCAGTAGATGTAAGTGACAGGCCTCTTTGTCCCTGTGTGTGACTGTCAAGCTGAACAGGCAGAATGTGCCCTTTGGGGTTCTGGTAGAGAAAGATCAAATGAGTGATATTTCAAACAGTTTTTTTCTTTTGAATTAAAATGCACAGTTTAAGGCATATTTCAATTATCATCTTGACATTACTCTTTAAGCAAATGACTAGAGTTAACAAGAGAGGGACTAGCTTTTGAATACACTGATTTTCTGCTTGGTGTAAACCCTACATAGCTGATTAGAAAGCTGTAAATCATACAGACTCAGTGTACCTAATATATCCTTCCATACTTTACAGAGTGGCAACATTTGGATCTTTGAAGGTGAAATGAATGAAAAGCACATGATTGTTACAATTTCAATATGTAAATAGTAACTATATATTAGCTCTTATCTGGCAATTTAAAAAATAGTTCACATTCTGTTATGCACATCAACCTAATGCATAAAACTACTGCACTTAAAGGTAAAAAGATACATGGATATATTTCTTAAAAATGAATATGAAATGAAATGAATACTTAATTGAATAGTTTCTGGTTACCGAATGTGCTGATGCTGCCCTCCATTATTTTTTATATAAGCAACAGGACATTTCCACTGCTGTGTCTCTCACTTCTATCTTGGCACGATGTGCTGTTTTCTGCATTGATCTTGGACCACCATTGTATTTATCACAGGAATTTCTCGTCAGTTTACTTAGTATTCTTTGATTTAAGAATTAGTCGCCAGGCCAGGGAGATGGCTCAGTGTAATAAGGGCTTCCCTGGCAAGCACAAGGGCCTGAGTTCAATCCCCAATTCCGAAAAAAAAAAAAAAAGAAAAAAAAAAAAGAATTAGTTGTCCTTTCTAAGCTCTGTTCCAAACACCAACAGTACAACTTTGGAGAATGCCTTCAACTTTCAATACCTGAGTTTTTCTATCTGTATCATATACTACGCCAATGAGAAGGGTAAGAGGTGATCATAGCACTGCAGACTTATTATGATTATAATGTGAGGCAAAGCAAACATCCCATGTTTCTAAGGCTTGCTCCTTATAAAACACTGAGAAGTACATTCCACTATGCTTTTGTTCTGAAATTTAAACATTATAATGGAATCGAAAAAGCGGAAGAAGACTTTATCTATGTGATGCGATTATGTAGCATATAAATTGCTTTTATTGATGCCAGGCACTTCCCAGTAATTTTTGCAAGCTGTTTCCTCATACAAATCCAGGTATCAAATGGTCTTTGAGCTCAAAAACTCAACCATGGACTATATGAAACCAAGTGTAGTGAAAATCAGTATGGAAGCAAATCTGAAAGGAATATATATATATAATCTTAAGCTCCATTGGAAGGATGACAGCGCTATCTGAGGTAAGTACTTCTTGTACCTTTCACTCTATTTCCGGCACACCTTCCACTACCACTGTCCTCTGTTAACGTTAGTGCATTTCTGCCCTTCTGTTTCCCCAGAAGAGCTAAAGGATATTCTCTCTAACCTGAGTTCCCACATCATGGTTAACAGTTTCAGGTTTATAACCCTTTCTTCATATGTTAGCACAATGGAGATCTCTAACTTCAGAAATCTGAATTTATGCTGAAGTTTTAATGAATCAAAACAAAAACAAAACCATTACCTTTCTAGTGGGTCATTTACATTTTTTAACAGATGAAGGAGTTTTAAAATCAGATTTTAAACTCGGGGAAGGCAGGTTTATTGGAGCAGTGTCTCATCCCTCATTTATCTAAAATCTTTTTCCTTGTTCAGGCACAAACCGAGCCTTGTGCGTTAGGCCAGCTATTATACAGTATTATTAGAAAGGTTAGATAGAAGCACCCCATCCACCTCTCCAGGCTCCACTTCAGGAATTAGCCATGCTCTGCTTGGTCCTGTTATGTTTGAACTATCTTTTGTTTCAAAGATAGCCAGAGAAAAGTTTAGAGAATACAGAAATGAAAGTGACCGAATGAATGGAAATATTTTCTTAGGGGACATCGCATAATCAGGCTCTTCACTCTGTAAAAATCAAAGCTGAATAGGCTCAAAGTCTACAAGTCTATAAAATTGAAAAGAAAAGAGAGAGGATTGAGATGGACTTATTCATCAAATTCCAGAACAAAGGGCCCCCTTTGAAGCTTGAAAAGGGAGGATTTAGGATAAATGGAAAGAACTATTTTTTTAACACAGTGGGGGATAAACTTATGGAACTCATTATCCCAACTATTGCTATTCATTAAAAATATAAATAGATTCAGACAAAGACTCATATCTGAATAAAGATCAGTAATGTGTTACTAAGGAAGGGCTCATTTTAGTTTAATGGTTGAGAGCCTTTGCTTTATTATCATGCATATCTGGTTTTAAGTTCTAGTACAGCCCTTGTAGGAGAGATGGCTTAACCTTCAGGGTCCCAGTATGTGCGTGCCTTGGAGGTGCTAACAGCTCTTACACCTTAATATTACAATAATGAAATCAAAGGAAATGAGAATTTCAACTTCACTGCAGCCCATGACGATGATGATGAAGATCATGGAGACAAAGACAAAAGCACAGAAGAGAGTAGAGGAGCAGAAAGGAAATAAGGCACAGCAGAATGAAGTAGAGGAGGACAGCGAGGCAGAAAAGAAAGAGAAAGATGAAGAGGAGGAAGAGGAGACTCATGAGTGATGGTGTTCCTATCTTTTCAGATCCACATCTGTCCGTTCTCAGGTGAATCTCATGGAGCATATTACTCAGATTTTAAAGTAGTTTAATCAACAAAGAGATAATGCAGAATATTTTGTTTTTTTTTTTTTTTTAAAAAGGTCCTTGCTGAGAAACACAGATATAGGCAATATATCTGTATTGAGGAAACTATTCTTCTATCTCTCTTAAGAACAGGTTATCAGATTACATTGACATGTACATAAGTTTGCACGCACTTACATAAATGGACAAACATACAGACTTCAACTTTCTGATCCAATTGTCATCAATGCAACGTTTTGCTGGATTTAACCTTGATGCAGAGCAATTTTTTTTGTCAATAAATGCAAGTTACCTTTCTGTACCTATGAAAACCTGAAACTTCCCATTGAATGTTCATACTTCTCTATTGCTAGTACAGAATTCATTTAGAATGTTGAAAATATAGACAAAAGTGGAAAGAGTAACAGTGGTGGCTGAGTGGTTAAGCCAATGAACTGCTGATCTGTGGTGCTCTGCACATGTAGATTCAAGCCCCACCCCCGTTTGTATCGGTTATAGTTCCTGTCTAGGTGTCCCCCTGAAGTCTCATCCACACAGAGATGTGGCTTTAAGGAGTGAATGTTATGGAAGTGCTCTTAACTGAGTCCACTGGGTCCAGCATAATTCCGAGGGGGCGGGGATTCACTAACCAAAAGGGCAGTTGTAACCTGGATGGGACAAAAGGGAAAAGGTGCTGCTGCTTTCTACTGCCTTGCTATGACCTGTTTTTCTTCCACCACAGCACCCTGCATTGGAGGCATCTAGCTATGGATGGAAACCTCTCTGCACCACGAGATGTAATACATCTTTTCTCTTAACTCATGGGTGCCAGGCTTTTTATCTCAGCAACAAAATAGTAACTAAGAGCATGAGTGAGATTTTTCACTGGATGGTGGCATATGCCTAGGATCCAATCCAGCACAAGAGAGGCTGAAGAAGGATGATTGTAAATTCAAGGCCAGCCCAGCTACTTTGTGAAATCCTATCTCAAAGAGATAAACAAAGGAAAAATTGGAAAGAAAGCAATTCACGTAAAACACTAGATAGTATAGGTGTGTACACTTTTAAATTTTAATCTGTAAAAGCATTTGATCCAAATAGTCCTAATTTTCTTTTTAGTTCTTCCTAAGGATGGTTTGAAATGAGCTATACTCTCTCTAATGGTTGATCACTCACCATATTTTACTTTCTATTCTTGAAATGACTTTTTCTCTCCATCTTATTTTGAATTTTTTAAATTTTAATCGTTGCTTTACTGAAATACTCTATAACTCTTCTTTAAGAAAATATATTTGCTTTTCTCCTTACCTACTATACAATGAATTATATTTCCAATTTTTTTTCACATTTAATTAAAAAAGAGTTATGTTGGAAAGTCATTGCTACACACACACACACACATACACACACATGTACAAGCAAGCTCACATACTTGTCTCCCTGGGAAATCACTTCTCCAACTCACATGAGGACACTTCACATGCCATAATGAGAGCATGACTCCCAATCTGCATAGTTCTTATCTGCTCTACATAGGACACAGGAACCAATGGGGTTCCAGGGGTATCAGAGAGGATGTTTGTCACAGTTCAAAGCGCTCTCTCTCTCTCTCTCTCTTTCTTTCTCTCTCTCTTTCTCTCTCTTGATAAATGGAAGTAGAAAGGACAAGCAGTTTTGATTAGCATTTAAAATGTTGTCAATTTTTAATGAAAGCGTAACCTCCACCCATCAACTTCACACAAACTGGAGGCAAGGTTGCAAAACGAATGCTAATGTATTTGGCACACTTTCTCACACTGGTCCTTCCGTGAACTTTTCTTGTTGCTAATTTGTTATGTCAGCCCATATTAGGAGGTTTCAAGAGCCCAAACTGGCAAGTGTGGTGACCCAAGGAGAATTAGTCTTCAGAAGATCTTTAAATTGAAACATGGGAGTTTGGCAGTTTATTAGTTGTGTACCTATAATCCTATAAATGGGACTATATTAGCTCAAAGGAGTTGTCAAGTTTCCAGAGCAATCTTTAGAGTCTTTCCCAATTCATTTCTGGATGTGACACATTACTTGGGAAATAACTACTTTCTAGTCAATCAATATCCATTGCTTGTAAAGATATATTAACCTAAGTTCTACAGGTAAATGCTACAGATGAGCCCACAATAACAGAATAAATGCAAGATATAACGATTGTCCTCAAGGAACTTACACATTTTAAATAGAAAAATAAGAAATCCTCCCTATTAGGAAACATAAAATTGGGGAAAAGAACAGATGTATATAAAATATTAAGAACAAATCATGGAGGGGAATTGATCAGAAAGCCAGTAGTCTCTATACACAATTGCATATAGGCTCAGTGACCTCTCAAAATGACCATCCACGCCATGAGGGTCCCTACTTGTGCTCTTAACCTACTCAGAAGGTCCTGAGTAGTAAAACAGATGTAACTGGGTTCACTCTGATTGCTCGAACAGTATAGGGAAAACAATGAACCATGCTGCATGCCACCCAGAATGAGGCATTTGGTCGATTGAATATATGTAAGTCACAGGGAAAAACAAAGCATAACACAGTCTTCACATTCAGCCTATCAGTGAGGCTGCTTGCTATCTTCCCCAAATGCTATAAGTTTATGTTCATACAAACTCATGCACATAAATATTTATATCAGCTTTATTCATGACTGCCAAGAACTTAGTAGTTCTTTAATAGGTAACTAGATGAAATGCAATAAACAAGGATATATAATTTAATACTTTAAAAAGAAGTTACCAAGTCATGAAAATACGTAGGGGAAATTTGACATTGCTAATTGAAAGAATCCAAACTGAAAACACTGCTCAGTTCCAAATATGTGACATTCTGAAAGAAGAACAACTATGATGAGAGTGAAAAGATCAGCAATTGCCAGAGGCCAGGCATTTGGGAGATGATTAGATTGAGTGCAGAGAAACTTTAAGACACTGAACATACTCCAAAATGATGATAGAATGATGGACACATTTTATGACACATTTTTCCAAATTCATAGAATGTGTAAGGGCAAGAGTGAAGCTAATGTAAGGTGTAGACTCTGGGTGATTATGATGTATCAAGGTAGACTCATCAGTTATGATAAACGTGCCACTTGGCAGGTGATGCCAAAACTGGGGGTGGCTTGGGTGTGGGTGGTAAGGGTGCACAGGCAATCTATGTATACTCTGCAGTGTTTCTATGTCCTTAAAACTTCTCTAAACTAAAAAGGATGATACTCAATGAGGCACTAGGTGATATAACTCTCTCTCTCTCTTTCTCTCTCTCTTTCTCCTCTCCCATTTTAGTTTACTTACATTTCTTTCAGAGCAAATATATGGCTACAGGACCGACCTGTAGTAACCAGTATGTGATAGAATGTGGATTTTATGAGATAGAGTAGATAGAGTGCTTTAGTCAGAAAAATCCTCAAAAGCAAGATGGCATTGCTTCCAACATGAATTCACATTTCCCACTTGTCACTGGGAATGGGGCTTGAAAAATTTCCCTTTCCTCAGGTGTGTATGGCTTAATACTTTTTCTTTTCTTTTTTTTTTTTTTGTCCTTTTGAGGCAGGGTCTCCCTATGCAGTTCAGGCTGGCCTTAAGCTCATTTTGTAGCTCAGGCTGGTCTTGAACTCACAACAATCCTCCTGCCTCAGCCTCTCGAGTGCTGGGATTACAGGCCTGCGCCACCACGCCCGGCTTTTAATACTTTTTCTTGTGGATTCTGTGTGAACCTATGGTATTATTTCACTGAGAGAAATAAGTACATATTTTAATCGTACTTATGGATTTTAACTGGGAATTACGGATGCTGCCAGACACGTACAAGCTCCCTCTCACTAGCACCTCAGCTTCTTAACTTTGTGTATTACTTTTGGGGTATTGTTCTGAAATCTGACACAAAGCACTTCAGTTTCTGTCATGTGGGAATATTCTAGTAGTGACTAATATTAAAAGTAAAATATTTTATCAACAATAGAAATTAATAAGATTTGCATTTCATTATAAATTGAAACATGCAAATCAGTAGAAAAAAATAAAAGATAGGCTTTTAACATTGTAATTTGCTCCTGGAATGTTTAAAAAAATAATAGTCTCTTGAAAGTGTATGGTCAGGGTGTCAGTACAGGTAATCTTACAGTTTCTGTTTCTAACTCTAAAGTGTTAATATTGTTTTAAGTGTGGAGGTTAATTTAGGCACAAACATACACATGCACATGCACATATCTTTATTAAATACAGAAATTATACAGGAAGATGGAAGAATTAAAAGTAAAGGTCATGAAATTTGATCATTTCCATATTTAAGGTTAGTCTAAGTACTCTGCAAATAACAAGGTACTTTAATGCCACGCCTGCACTTTTCTCTCATTTAATATGAAACTCTTGAAAGATTGTTCCTGAAGTCATTATCTTTGTCTGTTGAGAGCATAGATCATGACTAAGTGACTGAAGTGATGTGAGAACTTTCAATGGGATCCTGCTCAAGATCTGATATATGTCTATTGATATCCATCAGACTCAAATGGTGTGCAAAAAAAAAAAAAAAAGACAGAATTTTTAATTTGTGTGTGTGTGTGTGTGTGTGTGTGTGTGTGTGTGTGTGGTGCATATGAAGTTTTGTTTCCGCCTTTCAAATGCAAGGAAAAGGTTAATTAGTAAGGGAAGTAATGCACAGGAAAACTACAATATAGTTTTTAAAATCCATGAAGAGAATTTTTAAATATTCCCATAAGAAAAATAAAATCAGGCTTCTTCAAAATGATATCTTTTACAAATATTTCTTAAAGTAAACCTTTCAGGGATCCTATCTTTCTTGTTGCTTTTCTCTAGGTACAATTTGTAGAGTGTATGCAATGAGAGTAGGATACTCATAGAACTGTAAGAACAAAGTCATTTTACTTAACCAAAGATAACTAACTTGAGTGACAGGAGACAGTGCTCTTGATCAGAAAGCTCATGACACGGATTTGAAGGAGAGAGAGGTGGGAGTCCATGTGCTAGGGGAGGCAAATCACATCAGTAATTCCACAGAGAAAACAGTGTTGCTTGTTGCAAGTAGAGATTTTTAAATAGAAAAAATAAATGTGCATCTGAAAGCAAAGGTTAGAGCTACTTTACCTGGGTGAGAATCTCGTAATGTACAGTGGGGCACAGAGAAAATGATGAATGCCATGATAGTAATGACTGAGATAGTAAGGCCCTAAAAGTTTGGAAAGACAAATGTTCAGGAAGTAAATAGATACTCATCATCTCATAATGGGTTCATGTACTAATGCATACATCTTAAGTTGAAAATTTTGTAAATCAAATATTCCTGTGTACCTTAACCAACCAAATAACACAGCTGAACAGAACAATATGGTACAGAGAAGCATATATATATATATATATATATATATATATATATATATATATATATGTATGTATATATTTGTGAAGTGTCTCCAGGATACTCAGGGGGGTCTCACTACTAGACCTCTATGAATCAGGGTCTCAGACTCATAGTGATTCTCCTGTTTACAGCCTCACAATTGCTGGGATTACAGGAATGTGTCAGTACACCCAGTCTCATTTATCTTCTCAGTGTGCCCTGGGGGGTGGGGCTGGCATGGCAGGCAGGGGGATCAAGTCCCAGGCCCCTGAGCCTGCTTTCAGGTGCTTTAATCTGTTGAGCTATTTGGCTAGTCAACTTGAAATATTTAATGAAGTCAATTTTATGATCAGAGCAGATTATTCTAGATGATTCCAGTAAGCAATAAATGTAATAGTGAATGTTCCTATAAAGGAGTAGAGGTAGGAGGATCTGACTGTAGGAAAAAAGTGACAGAGGCAAAATTTGGAGAGATACAGCCACCAAGAGTTCTGGAAATGGGAAGAATCAACATGTAGCTTCTCTCCTTTGGCTCCAGCAGAATCACCTCTTCTGAGACCCTGAATTTAGCCCACTGAAATGAAATTTCAGATTTCCAACATCCAGAAGTACATGAAAATAAATTCCTATTGTCTTGAATCCCTAAGTTAGTAGTGTTTATAAGAGCAAAAAAGAGGGATTTAGTCCACAGCAAGTATATAAAAATCATAAAAGAAGATGGAAAAAGAAGAGGTTGAGAAGGAAAATAAGAGATGAATTCCTTCAGTCATTGTATGCCTAGAGGAGGCAGGAGGATCAAATAGGAGCCCAGCATGGGTGATGTAGAAAAATTAATTAATTAATTAATTAATAAAATAAAAGGAGTGATGTTGCCACTCAATGGTACAGTGTTTCCCTAGCACTTGTGAAGTGCTGGGTTCCCAGGGCTGCAAAAATAAACAAAAGAAAACAACAAAAAAGAATAAGATGTGTACATTTGAGTCAAAAAGATAAAGAATTCCTAGGGAATGTCAAGTCTTGAGAAACAGACAATTCTTTAGCTCTTGATTAGAAATTTGAGATGTAGAAGAGTAACAGAGTCTAATGCTAGGATTTTAAGTTGATTTACGTGCTACATTCAGATTCACAGACAAGTTTGCATTTTCAGTATTTCAAGATGAGCTTTTTTCTGTTTTATTAACTTTAGAAGACAGTAGTTTCCAGTGTCTTATTGGACTTTATGATTTTGGTAGTCACATTGAAGGTAATATATATTACAGTGGCAATCTTGCCAGGAAATTTTCTTACCTATCCAATGAGCTAGTCAGTTAAGAGGCTGATTTTTTTCTGGTAAATATCTAGTGCTTGAGTTCTTTTGTTTGAAGTTCCAAGGTAGAGTACAAGTATTTTTAAACCTAATAATAATAATTTCTTTTCAAGCCTCCATGCCTGCATATTTTAGAAAATAACTGCTTAGAAGCAGATATAGAAATATATATATATATATATATATATATATATATATATATATATAATCACAGTAATGATTTAAGAGAGGAATTTGTATGCACTCAGCTGTATATATGTCTATGTACATAAAGTTGTTCCAGCTTCTTCCTTCCTAATCCGACCTTGAGACTAAGAAAAATCTACATCCACAATGAGTCTATCACTCCTTGATAAACCACAATACAACCCTTGCATATGTCTAATTATTACTGACAGTAAAAGCTGACAACAGAGCCTGAGAAAAGGGGAAAACCCTAAAGCAACTGAATCGTATTTAACAGACGAGATAAAAAACATTGTTTTATAGGTAACAAGTTTTGCATATGGACGGAGTGAGCTGAAGGTTATTCCGCATATTTTTATAACACATACCAAATTACAAATGATGAATTTATTCTACTTTCAAAATAAATCCTACATAAATTCAAAATTAGATTTTATTTAATTTAAGAAACAAAAATGAGTTGTCCTTTGATGCTTTAGCAAGGGAAATTGCTTGTCCTACTACTCCAGAGGAGTGGTAGACCACAGATCCAAAGTGTTTTTAAATGGTAATGAAGTTATAATATCAGTAATGGTCTTAACCATCAGAGGTGAGTAGGAACACATAGATTTGGTTGAGGTGATATCTGATTCCTTTCAGCATATCCACTAGCCAGACACGTGTGCTAATCTTTGCTGGACAGATGTTCAGATTTCGCTACATGAGAAACCTTCCAATTTTTCACAAGCCAAAATTATTTTCTTCACCAAAACAAAGCAGAGCAAATCAAAGCTTCATCAACAGCATAATCACATAGAATATTTTTTTTTCTTCATAAATGACTTTAAGGTGTTGCAGATTCCTCAGGAAGCCAGTCCAGTGGGTCACAGTTCAGAATGTTTTCAAAAGGAGTGTGATTGCATTGATGCACTAGCTTTTGTGTAACCATGGCAACAACAAGCTTCTCCTTCATGTGTCTTAATTTGGAAAAGGGCAGGGAAAATAGCTTGTGATCTGTGAGAAGATCTGGTTTCAAGCTGAGTGGAGAAGTTTTTTGCTACCACAGCCTGTCCCTTTTATCCCACCCAGAAAAGGGTGGGCCTTGGGCAGCTCTTTCTCCTTGATTCATCATCTATTGACATGCTCAACCTCAAATCTAGGCCTCAGCAATGTTTGAAAAGAAGTAAGCAATATTCAGTGGTCTCACCTGAAGTTATGCTCACTTAAATCTTTGGAATTTTGGATTAACCTACTAAGCACAGGCCCAAGCCAGTGTCCTATATCCAGCTGCTGAGGGGCTTCTGCTTTCTTCACACCTCATACCTCTGTCTTATTCTACTTTTCTACTTGTCTCCTTTATGGCAACCAGACTTAGGTTCTTATTTTGAGAAATGTTGAGCTGTCATAAATCACCTTAGGCTTTCCAACTCTGCTTTTGCCTCAGCTGTAGGATTGGTATTAGGTCTATTCTACAGTCTTTTCTGAGACTTCTAAAGTCTCAGAAACCATCCTCACACCATGACTCAAGCAAAAGTCCTTCTCCATTCTGCTGGTTCACTACTCCCCTGGAAAACGTTGGCCAGGCAAAGATAGAAGATGGTGATAATCTCCATTTTTCTCCTAGTCATTCGTATGGACTTGGTTTGCCATGTGGGGAGTGTGCTGCTGGAAAATGACGCCCCAGTCTTCTTCTTCTGCCATCAGTATCATGGATACAGCTGTTCTCGACCACAGGCCAAGTCAGGAGAAGGCCTGGTGCTAGAGCTTCCAAAAGGTCCCTGCTTCATCCTTTTTCCTTTGATCATCACCACTAGGGCCTCATGATATTTCTGTCTAGCCTAAGAAAACCCAGGAAGAAAATCAAGCTCAAAAGAACTTTTGGTTAGCTTTGAGTCCACACCAGCTAATTGCCAGTGTCCACATGGAGTTAGGAGGACACTGCATGTGCCCACTGGCTGCCTAGGAGATCTCTCCTGAGAGGGACTGTAGGGAACAGCCCATCCATAGCCCATCTATCCTTCCTTTCTCATCTGTTTAGTGTTTTTAAAATGGAACACTTGCCTGCAAGTTGTAGCAGCTCAGCACAGTGAGCACGACGGGGCTGAAGGGTAGCTGTCCTTGGCCAGAGATCCTTGGAGGTCAAGAGAGGCTGTTTACTTTTTTTAAACTGTATTATAACTGCCCATTAGAATACTTTCATAAATAGTCGCTTATCTGGGAAAAAACCAGAATAACAGAAGACAAATGTTAGCTTTGACAGTGAGGGGCCAGTGCTCAATGTGATAGTGAATCCAGAGAACAGAAGCACTCCTTGTGAGACTTCTACACCACAGCAAGTTTTTTTTTTTTCCTTTTTAAGTCTGCATGATTTTATCTAAAGTGAAGCATTTCCAGGGGGCTTATAATAAGCATGGGAAAAAACCTTAGTTACTAATTTTTTTTCAAACCCAATCAATTCACAGCGTTGATTAGATTCAACTCCTGAGAGAAGAGTTGATGTAATCTACCAAAATATGTTACTGAGTCATCGCTGAGAATGTATGCATCCACCAAGTATGAATCTTTCTTTGCCATTTATTTCTCTTTTGACTAGCAATCTTCTCCTCTTGTTTTTGTTATTTTTTTCTTCTTTTTCATCCCATTTAAGGTTTCTATCATGGAAAATATCTATCTGAGTGGTGAAATCAACAGCACAGCAAGCTCAATTGTTACTACTATTGTCATTGGTGGTGGTGGTACTGAGGATTGAGAATTGAACACAAATACCATATTTATTTATTTATTTATTTATTTTTATTTTATTTATTTTTTACTTTTTTGAAGTACAAATGTCAATCAGACAGTTTCAAGACACCTTAACCATACAGATTCGATAAATTAATACATTGCAAACTGTTTTCATAATGTTTTGGTATTGTACAAGGTGCATACATGATATTATATTTACAGATATTATTTTAGCAGATATCTCTTATCAGTGAATTAAGAGTGTAGCTGCTTACTTATCTTATTTTTT
>PVKA01026572.1:0-31544 GCA_004027165.1 Ctenomys sociabilis | reverse complement strand
ATATATATATATATATATATATATATATATATATATATATATATACATTCACAAAAAAGTTCTTTCTTTAAATCCCTCTTTTTTTGTGACCTTTAGGTCCTTTTTCATGTGTCCCTTAGATCTTTCTCCTGCACAATTGCTGTGGTTCTAATTTCAAGTGTTACACAGAGGTATGGTGAGAGTGATGCCCTTTTTGTCATTCCAGAAAATAAAGGAGCAGCTTTCAGATCTTCCTCACTTAGTATGATGCTGCCTGTGGTTAAGGATTCACTGATGTTTTTATGTATGGAAACATTTCTAGCTGTGGACCTGGGCGTACAGCTGGGGGTAGAACATGTGTTTAACATTCACAGTCTTCTAGGTTCTATGCAAAGAATGAGGAGGAAGAAGGAAGGAGGAAAAGAGGAAGAGAGGGAGGAAGAAGAAAATGAAGAAGGCAAAAGCAGAGAGAAAATTATGTGTATAGGCAGATTTATGTAGACAGTGTCCTTAAAAAGCATGGGATTCACCATGCTTTCTGTATAGGTTTTCAAAAGTTGAAATAACACAAAGCATAGTCGCTGGACACCAGTGGCAGCTGGCTGGCTCCTCACTTCACCTGAGAATGTTTCCCTTTTGTGGCCTGTGCTGCTCTGAACTCCTGGGTTATTTGAACTCTGAACTGCACCCTTCTTTTTTTTTTTTTTTTTCTGATCCAGGTACTGCATTTGCTGGAGCAAATTATTCTAACGGGTGGATGCCTTTTGTACAGCTTCTCTTGATGCTTTTGAAGCCAATGTACCTAGGACACTAGTTGGCAATTACATTCCTGCAGTGCTGTCTTTAGAAAACCCTCTGCCAGACTAAACCTTCTTTGTTCTAGGGATTGAATAACTTGTGCTTGTTCAGTGGAAGTGAAGTACTCTCTTCTGCTGCATCATTCACAGAAGCAGCAGGGTGGGCCTCTGGTATTTGGTTAATCTCATTTGTTGCTTCTCTACTTTTAATGAGGCTATGCTTATTTTTCTTAACATTTCAAACTTAAATAAGAAGTTTGTGTGTTTTCTGTTGCTACATGCTGAACACTTACTTTGTGACAGATTGTTCTTTCATCTTCCATCTCAAACTTATTTTCCTAATATATTTTTCTATGCTTGGCTTGTGTGTTTTGTTTTAGTGATTTTTAAACATCTAGTCATTCTTGTTTATTTTTCCCAAAATATTAAATAAATCCATTAATTTTTGATATATAGAATTCACTTATGTCAGTAAGTTGTATGATTCCATGTGGACCAAAGCAGTCATGCAAGAGAAAGACAGGGTCACCTATAAAAAAGGAAAAAAAACCCAACATATCTTCATTTGCAGGTGGTGTGGTCCTTTACACTAGTGGAGTCGTATGATTCTTTGTGGAGGCCAGAACATGTTAGCCAAGGTGAGGCTGAGGGCAGTAGAGCCCTCCTGGGGCTACTTTATTCTCTTACTTTTTCAGACCGTTCTTTAGAGTCTTAGTGAATTCTTAAATGAAAAATAGCCTATTTGCACCCTTATTTATATTAATTGTTCTAAAATTAGCATAATGACCCTTGATCCAGTCTACATATCCTCCTTTAGAAAAATTCATTTTAAACTTGTGTTAGTATGTGTTTGTAGAACACAATTATTACATTCTTTCAGAGAGTTGGTACAGATACATAGCACAACTTAGAGCTTTTTATGCATATTCTTTCCTACTCCTCCTAAATCTTCCTTTATTTCTCAAAATTATAGAAATATTATATAATCATATGACGACTGTCTCAGTCTTCAAGGAGGGATTACAAGTAGATTTTTAATAATTATCTTTCTTCACTTTAAAGAAACATTCATTTCCTGAGTTCTGCCTTCATCTAAGTACTATTTTCATTCATTTCTTAATACTTTTTAAAATCTTTTTCCTCATTATCTCTACTCTTTGTTAGCCTATCATCCTCTATTCTTATTAATGTACTAATGAAGAAGCAGTTCCCATTTTATGGCTAATAGTAAAGATGAATTACATTCAGTGGCAAACATAATATTCAACATATTTACTAGTTGCTATGGTACTAAGTCAGAAATTTCACTTAGAAGCTTAAATAAGTTAAAGAAGTCTCTTGCTATGGCTTGTGATAACTTTTTATTGCTAGGTCTTGTAAACAATAATTTTGTAAAGAAAATTCTGAATGATGAAGGAACAGACCCTTGGAATGACAACAGCAAGGGCTTCATAGCACTCAAAGAAGTAGGCATTGATGGAAACAGCTATTTTTAGTAAATGTTAACATAATATATGGGATTCATCTTGAATGTCAGAGCTAGCTTGTTATGTCAGCTTTCTCCTTCCTTTCTCTCTCTCTTTCTCTCTCTCTCTCTCTTTCTTTCTTTCTTTCTTTCTTTCTTTCTTTCTTTCTTTCTTTCTTTCTTTCTTTCTTTCTTTCTTTCTTTCACAGAACTGAGGATTGAACTCAGACCTTGCACTTGCTAGGGCTGCAGTTATTCTACAGACCTATCTCCCCAGTCCCCTCTTTACTTTTTCTGAGGGTATCTCATCCATTGAAAATTTCTCCCAGGACATTGATATTGCTCTTGTCTTCCTTGATATTTTGAGTTTCTAAGGCAAAAAGTATTTCTTCCTTATTTAAAATTTCCTGAGAATATTTTTTCAGTTATTTTATCTCTTACTTGTGTCTTTTCCCTTGCTAAACTCTGAACACTTACTTTTTGACAGATTGTTTCTGGGCAGCTTAATGTCTAAGACTTAAATACTGCATTAATAATTTGATACAGAATATTGTATATGTGTTTCATGAAGAACAAATGAAAGACTGTATTGGAATAGTTCCCTTCAATAGACTATTATGTGCAAATATAACCTGCAGTTCAACCATGTTTAAGGGAAATATTTTGACAGTTATTACTGGATCATGTTTGTAATTTAAGTATTTTGTTTCCTAAAATATATTCATATTTTGTTAATATTTTTTCTTTAATACTGATTTAACCATGGCTGATAAACATGATTGAAAAGATGATTTCTCTCACCAATTGGAAAAAAGAAAATATTGTCTGCAGATGTTTTTATGGTCATCCTCAGTTAGGATGACAACATTAGCTACTTTGGCAATGTCATCACCACTTCATGCCTTGCCCACTGCATTACTATTCTGCTAAATCTCTTGTTGTCTGCCTCACCTTCTAGAAAATGATTTGTTGCTTTATTAAAATAAGCTTCACCCTTGATGCCACTCAAAGTGAGCATCTGTGAATTACTACGGTCAAGGTATTGCAGTGCTCAAATTTATTAAAACCTTACATTATTGTATGTTATGGTTTTGCCATAGCATGAGCTTATCAGTCTTTCTAAATGTTTTTTGATCCTGTATGCTTTCACAAAAGTTTCCAAATAAAGTGACATCATTTGAAGAAGATAATTCCTTTTTCTCATTCTCAATCCTACTAGTGGTGATTGATTCACCTATCAGCTGTACTTCCAATAATTGCCTGTAGCAGGTTTCAAACTCTGTCCTGTTATGTAAATTTACCTACTCAAAATACCAGACTTTTCCCCAGGAAAAGTGAACTCTTCCCATTGGCTTACTTCAGGATAGGGCCATGCAAATTTCCTGCAAGATAGCGGAAACTTAAAGAAGCCTGTGAGTCATGCTATTGGACCATTTTTAAACTCCACATTTAGATAAGCAAGTCCTCTTCCTATCAGTGAAATGAATGAAAGAGAATGAATGAGAGGCTGGTGTGGCTGTCCTTTCACTGCTTTCTCTTGGTAAATGGTGAAACATGGCATCTGAGGAAATAAAAGTAAAGAAATGGTGGGTGTTGTTTTTATTTTTCTTCAACACACACAGAACAGATTTCGTACAGCAAACTATAGTGTGTTGTACTATAGTACAATAGGTCAGTGAGACAATTCCAAAAAATAGGGAATTATACACATAATGTTAAAATCATAGCTTCCTATGTATTTGAACATTAGGAATTCTGAGATCTGTGTACAATAAGAACCCACATTTTGCTGAAATATTGTAATTGATCTATATATTGTAGTAAATGTGTGCACATTTAGTGGAATGCATTCTTAACATATCTATACCTAAAACATCAAATCCCACTGGGGACAAGGGGATATGAAATGCAATTTTAGTGTGCAAGGACACACTATATGATGGCGTCTCATAGTCTTAAGGCCTGTGTAACCTGTTTCAGGAGTAGAGAAGTAAGTAATAGACCACATGCTTCCCGGTTAAAAAGAAAAAAAAAAATTCAACCCCAGCATTCCTAAGGCAAGATGACATTTGCTGAGAACAAAATGACGAATGCGAGCATCCAGCTATAGGGAAGAACCTGCTCCCCATAACTTGTTCCCCAATTACTGCAGTCACTGTTCCATGAAGAGAACACTATTCTTTCTCCTGTGCTTCTTTCTTGGTGATAGAAGTGCGTCAACTGTGAAGACTATCAAGCCAGTCCATCAGAGGCAAACTCCTTCTAGTTCCCTTGAAACTTGGCTATTGTCTTTTTTTTTTTTTTTAACTCCCATTGTTCTTCCACAGGTATCTGAGGGTCTGATCAGCCCTCAGCAAAAAACAAAGAAAGGTCTTATCATTTACGGAGATTTGAAATAAGAAGGCCAGACTGTGGGCATGAGGGAAAGAAAACTATAATAATAAATTAAAATAATTGCCCAGAAGGGGCAAATGTATGCTATCATTTTTCTATTGGAGAAGGAAATCTAGGCTGATAGAATAGGATGCTGGAGTGATTTTTTTCTTTCCAAATGTCTTACAAACCCAGGCGATTCTGAGCCATATCACATATTTCAATACACAATTAATAAGTGGGTTCTTATTGATGAGAGGATTGTATGTACAGTGTATTGGGAAGGAGCAAAGTCTTGAAGCTTTGTGGGTTTCACTCTTTTTGAAAAAGCTATGGTAAATATCCAGGCTGCTCTAACTAAGGTAGCCTACGAAGACAGCAATGAGAAAGTCTCCTAGATCTTAGTGCACAGTCTTTGCAGCTCCCGCAGACACCACACAAGCGTCATTTTCCATGGAGCATCCTGCCCAGGTGTAAACAGTGCCCACTGGCAGACAGGACAGAATATCATGCTGCCTTCACCACCCCTGTGGCTTTACCCACGGCGACAGAAACCTGCTAGCCTTCTTCTGGCACTCTCTTTCTCTCACTCCGTGTCAGTGAAATTCTAATTATTTCTATAAAAAGTAACCTAGAATTTCTCTATTCATTTTTTAAAATAAAACAAATTTAATTTAGTATGTTGAATGTATTTGTGTCTGGTTTTTCATGGCATTGGTATTTGGCGTATCAGCCTTTTTAAAACTATTACACATTTTAATAAGCTCAGATAAGGTGTAAACTGTGTAATATTTTGCTTGAGAGGTGACATAAAGTGTTATAATGTTATATAAAACTTAAGACATAATGAGAATCTTGCCTCCATCAGAGATCAAAAGAACATAATGAAATATGGAACCAGACTGTCTGGGTTTGAATCTTGCCACCTCCCAACACTAGTATGTGCTCATGGAAAATTATGTGTTTTAACCTTTACTTGCTATAGGGGGTTGCAGAATTTCCACTTTCAATTCTCTTTGTTTTGTCCAGCATGATGAATCAAGGCCTTTGGAAAATCTCATTCTTCCCCTGGTTTTCCCCATGGCAGTATGACCCATTATTCTAAGAGAAGGTATTAAAAATGTGATTTGTTTTCTGAGTCACTTTTGGAGACTTTTTAAAGTCATGAATTAATTACTCTAATTTTCTTTCTACTGGTGTGTATATTATTTTACAGCATATTATAAACAGTCTTCATTATTTGTGTTTTGCAATTATTGTTAATTTTTGTATTTCTTTTTAAAGTAAGATTTAAGAGAAGACAATTAAATAACAATAAGTCTATCCTAAATTCTAACCTTATGATTTATTTAAATGTTATTCTAGAAACAAGCATTTGTCTAAAGTCTCCTTATGCAATAGAAAGATTGACGCACAGGTCATGGCACTAGCACCTGAATTAGCCTTGTGACATTTTATGAGTAACTTAATGACTTGGCACATCTCTAAAAAGTGAAGATTAGAAAAATGTAACTTAAGAGTGCCTATTTTCTCAAAATATCAATCTTTAAGAAATCAAAATGCTATGCATACAAGTATTTGATTGCTAGGCTGTTTTCTACGAGTGTATCCATTTTTTTTTTAAATGAAGAATGATTTCTGATTTAATCTTATTTGTAACTTAAGAATATTTATTTTGCTTTAATGTACAGACTTTGGCAAAAAAGTTTCACATAGGTATCTTTATATTTTGCAATATTCTGGGAGGTATATATTGATAGCTGTTATGACAACTTTTCTAATGTATTTAGGACAGGGTCTACCGGGTCTCCACTACACAGATCAGGCTCATAGTGATCCTCCTGTTTTTCAGCCTCCCAAATGCTGCCACCACACCCAGTCTTAATCACTGTGTCAGCACGCCCTGGCATGGCAGGCCAGGGATCAAACTCCTGGCCCCTGCTTCTGCCTGGGTAGGTACTTTAATCTGCTGAGTTATCTGGTTTGGCCCTATGATTTAACTTTTAAAAAGGCACATCACTAGCCTTTGTTCTGTACAGTCAAACATAAGAACCAGTTTTGCATTCAGATTGATTGATCTGGGTGCATTTGTACTAGGTATTAAGTAAAATATGCTTTTTTTTTCTATTATCTATATATTAAAGTATATAGACACTTAATAATTTCCAATGCTTAGATTAAATGATGGGCAGATTGTTATCTAATGGCATTAACACTAATCAAAAATCCTCTGAGGATATAAAATAAAGCATGAAAAAAAGAATTCTTTTCTAAAGACTTCAGTGAGACTGAGAAGCAGACTCTCTCAAGTTGGGCTTTAAAGGATACCCATTCCTCTCACCATACAATAAATTAAAATCCCAATAAATTGAAGATTTCAATATTGGAACAGAGACACTTAAGCTGCTGTACAGCGTAATAGGAAGGATTTCAAAGATATAGGTGTAGGCAAAGACTTGCTCACTAAGACTCAATGCACAGAAAATAATACAAAGATTAAACAAGTGAGATCACATTAAATTAAAAACAAAAAACCTTTGCACAACAAAGGAAACCACCAACAAAGTGAAGAGACAGTGAAAACAATGGGAACACAATATTGCCAGCTGTTCTAGACAAAGGATTAACATCTAGACTATATATATATATATATATATATATATATATATATATATATATATATTCCAAAAATTTAGACTCCCCAATTTAAAGAAATCAATAGACACTTCTCAGATAGAGAAATACAATTGGTCAATACATATATCAAAAATATACAACATCACCAACCATTTGAGAAATGTAAATTAAAAAAACACTAAAATTTCAAGCCACCCCAGAAAGAATTGGTAGCATCAGAAATAAACTAACGATTGACCCAGCAAGCCTGTGAGGGGAAAGGAATGCGCCTTCATTTTTAGTGAGAATGTAAACTGATTCAACGACTGTCGATATCATTATGGAGTTTCCTCAAAAAATGAAGCTAAAAATTCCACTTGCTCCAACTATTCCCTTTTTCTGTTTCCAAGAGGTAAAAATATCATGTCACAGTAATGTATGAATACCCACATTTATAGCACCACAATCCATCATAACAATATCTTGGAAAACAGCCGAGGTGCTCCCCAATAGATAAATGGGTGAATAAAATGTGGCATTTGTATACCTGATGTACTGCTCTGCTGTAAAAAAAAACTTGAAGCTTTTGTAGGAAAATGGGTGCACCTGAGGTCACATGTGAAATGTAGTAAATGGCACACCCGTTAGTGAAAAAGTTCATGTGTAAAGTATGAAATAAAGACAGAAAAAACTAAAAGCTAGAATAAGAAGGTGCTGCATTTGGTTTCTAGGTTCACTTCAATATGGTGTGAGACTATTTTGCAAGATTTCTATTTCTTTGGATATTTTAAATTCTTTATTGCTGTTACGAACATGGTATAATTTGAGTAAAAATTACATAAATAAATTTCCAGAACAGAAAAATCTATGAACATAAAAAATAGCCCAGTGGTTGCCTAGATTTAGAGGACAGGGATGGAAAACGATAACTAGCGGGTAGCGTGTTTTGTCTTGAGATAGCAAAAATGATCTAGATTTGGTTGTGGTCATGATTCTACAACTCTAGAAACAGGCCAAATTGTACAGAATCACAGTATTTCTTTCTTTCTTTTTTTTCTTAAATGTATTTAGTACAGGGTCTCATTACACAGATTAGACTCCTAGGGATTCATATGTTTTCAGCCTCCCAAGTGCTGGGATTACAGGTGTGCACCACCATGCTTAGTCTCAATTACCTCTCAGCACATCCCGGGGCTGGGGCCACCACAGGAAGCCAAGGATCAAACCCCCAGTCCCTGCACGGGCCTAAGCAGATGCTTTAGTCCATCTGGCCAGCCTAAGCAGTACTTTTTTCAATGGTATAAATTACTACTATTCCCTTTAAAACCTTAAGCATGTGGGCAGTTACTGAAAATAAGTATCAGCTAAGCTTACACAAATTATTTTAAAAGAAGTTAAATACTTTCAGAAGTTCTCTGTAGTGAGACCCTGTAGACCCTGTACTAAATACATCAAAAAAAATAAAAAAATACTGCTCAGAATTGTTTTCTTCATTACAGATAATAGAGAACATATTTATGTAATGATTACTGAACTTTAGAAAAACTGCTTTGTATTACTTATTAATTAAGCTGATATTATCAAATTAATTTTTGAAGTGCTAAATTTAAAATTATAAACATAAATGCATAGAGTTATATATCAAAATATAAACCTACACTATACATTTATGGATGTATAGATACAAATTTGTATATTCAACTTTTAGTATGTATACTTTTGAATACCTTAGACTATCTCAAACTCATGAGTTTGGACCTGAAAAAAATAAATTCAATTTCTTTACTTACTCAAGTTTCTCTTTTACCAACTTGGAGCTAATTAGAAAAACGAAAATGAGGTACCAGTCAATGTGGATATTCAGTGTTATCTGTTACATGTTATATGTAGATTCTCTTTGAGATTCTGAAGATAGCATATTATGACACATATTCAATCCTAAAAAATTTTAACTGGGGAAAATTTTCTATATTATGATGATTGAATTATGATTAATTTCTATTTTATTTTTGAAATTTCTATACATTTTTTCCAAGTTACTACTTGTATTATTAAAACACTGCCAGAGAGTTTGTATATCATTAAGTTAAAGGTTGAAATGCATTTCTAAATTCATTCATGTATATCTATATACCCTGAAAATAGCTACTTTTGTTTGCCAGTTAACTAATTTATTAGTAAATATTTTTTATAAAATTTTAATTATTTTAATATAATGAAATAATTAAGGCTTTTAGCACAGAAATACTGAAACATGATCTTAGGAGCTATACAGGAAACACAGTTTTAATTTTCCAGTTTACTAAATATATTATTTTATATTTGTTTCCAATAAAAGATAAACATTTATTATTTACATATTTATTATGTTGCAGTTAAATTTAGGACATATCAGTATAAGCAAATATATTTACTAAAAATCAAAGTGAAACTAAATCTCACTATGTTATTACTACCTCACCTCTACATTCCTGATACTAGCAAAATTTCCTCCTTTTATACACATGGAAATTGTTAATTTTTTTTTTTTTATTTTCTATAATTGGGGTCCATGACTCCTGGGTAGTTCAAATAAGTAACAAGTAGAAGGAAAATTGAATTTTTACATTGCATATATTGGTGTGAGGAAGACTTCAAAGTACTTCTGAGAGAAGTGAACTTAATTTGTGGTCATAGCAGTTCAATTTTCTCAAAGTATCACTTGTCATAAGGCTTAATGTGTTAATTTGAATTTTACTTCTCTTGTGTTTTCTTTTATACCATATGTTTTACTTGTTTATAGTGGAATATGAGCTATTAGCAGGAAAAGCTTATACTTAGTTGTGTTTCATAAACTCGTTTTGTGCATTAATCTATTGCACAGAAATAAAATAGCTTATTTAGCAATAAAAAACATATTTTATCCTAAAATGAGTACTTTATTCTCTAATATCACTGAATGTTATGAAACTTTGTTTTGTTCTTTAATAGTTAATAATTTATATATTATATTAGTCAGATAAATATAAATATTCTAGTTATACTGCATGAAGATATTTTATTATAAGAGGTTGAAAATGAAATTTAAAAAATAAATATGTCAATTATTTATGTAATGTAAGAAATTATAATCATTTTTAGGAATATTGAAGGAAAATGCTATCTTTGCAAAAATTATAGAGACTTTCAAGTCTAATTCTTTATCTGGCTGTATTAGTTAGTCCTTACTAGAGTCAGATGGAAAGAATGTAGACATCTGCTCATTAGAGGCCAAAGCATCCAGGCACTGGCAATGTTCCATGAAAACCCTATCAGGAATCCAAAGGACGAAGGCCCAGGGACCAGTGGTGACAGCTAGAACGCCTGTACCAAAAGGCTGCGAGATCTGCACTCAAAGCCAGGAGAGGATGTCTAGGATGAAGATGAGGATTCAAACTCTCCAAAAGGAAGGCAGCAGCCAAAACTGAAGAAAAACTTTTAAAAAGCAGCTTCTCCAGGAAAATCAGCAGCACGCAATCTTCCCCTCTTTTCTCCTTTTGTGCCTTGTAAGCAACAATCCTCAGGTGGGTCCTCCATTCCCAGATCACTCTGACTCAGTTCAGCTGGCCATTCCCACATAACTGGCCATTAGTTACTCCACTACACAAGCCTCGGTGAAAATTACTGGGGTAGTATACTGCAAGAGAATTACCAGTTCTTTAGAATATTCCTCATTACATATTTGTCAAATTCCTGCCCATAAATTCATTAACAAGAATAGTTCTTTGCCCCAGTTTTGCCGAAAAAAAAAAAAAAGAAAAAAAAATAGTTCTCTGATCACAATGGCTAGTTATCATGAGGACATAAAATGTATTGAGTCTTTCACAAAATTTTTGTGAATACAAAATGAGTATACTAAGGTGTGTGTAACAGAACAGAGTATGTGGGAAAAAATATACAATCATTTACACATGTATTTATAGGCTTGGGGGTACCCAAGGGAGATATTCATAGGTGGGTCTCACAGTTAAAAGAATGCATGTGTACGATAGCAGCAAAATAGCAGGCAGCTTGGAGCAGAGCAAAGAGCCAGACCAAGATCCACCTGCATCTTCATTGTGTAATTCTTAAGCAGGCTGTCACCTCATACTTACACTTTTATGTAATGCTGGAACCAGTGCATGGGAGTTTACCTGCACCACGTCAGGGGTACATAACTGTATCCCACGTGCTCCTGTGCTAGACAAGTGGGATCACATCCCCAGGTGTCCTTAGACATCCCTGAGCTTTGAAGCAGTCTCAGTCATTCCTCACACATGAACTAGTAATTACTGTAATTTTGACCATAGTACTAATGAAAATTGTATCTTTTTACTTTCAATTATAGATGAGGAAAAGAAATTCACTCTAGAAGCAAGAAACAAAATTAGTGAATGGAAATGAACTTCTATAACGCATGATTCAAAGACCAATTTATATTGGTCTTTGAATTTTATAAAATTAACTGCTAAACTGAATATTTTGTCTCACTAAAGTGTTAATAGTGATTATTTTAAAATGTAAAGACAGTGTATTTCAAAATAGTGGAAAGGACCCGAGTTCAATCCCTGGTATAGGAAAAGAAAAGGTTTAGTACTGGAATATTATATAAAATAAAACTTATTAATATAAGAAAGAGTGGTTTACTTAGCAAATTCCACTGTCAATAAATACACAAAAATAATCTTCATCCAACTATTATAAAATACTAAAGCAAACCAGTTATTAAATGACATTAAAAAATCTGTGAATGCTTACTTTGGGATATAATGAAGTGCCAATGTATTCTTGACTATGAATGACGCCTTTGAAATAATCCACTAGCTTTCTGAAGAACCCAGTGACTAAAAGTACTTCAATATACATTTTCATGAACTCTCATAGCATGTGAAGAAAATAATCCTAAGTAAGCAATAATTTGAGAAATATATAATGTTGTTGACAATGATAATAATACTATATAATAGAGAAATACTCAGTAAAGCTGTGGATCCAGTATCACATCTATATTATCAGGTATTTAATACTAAAAATGATTCTATAAAATATTTCAGGATATAGAAAATTATACACATTATACATATTTAGCTTTCTCAATAATATAGTCTTTGTGAGAAAAAAAAAATATGTGGGGCCGGGGAGATGGTTCTGTAGAGTAAGTGCTTCCCTGGCAAGTGCAAGGGCCTGAGTTCAATTCCCAGCTCTACCAAAAAAAAATGTGTTATGTCAACTTAAATTAAAAATCATGAATAACATAAAGTGCAATATTACTTTGAGCATGGTTTTGGTTATTTTTATGCTTGATATATTCAATATATTTACAAATAATATGGACTAATTATGTTACTTCAAATTTCTAATAATTTTATTTATTTATTTTGATGCATTTGATTGTTATAGGGTCTTGCTATCAGATCAGACTCATAGTGATCTTCCTGTTTTCAGCCTCCCCAGTGTTGGGACTACAGGAATGCATCACTATGCCTGGGCTCCGGCCAGCTGAGCCTTCCCTGGGGGCAGAGCTGGCACAGAATGTGGTACTGGGGATCGAACTATGGTCCCTGCGCTTGCCCAAGCAGGTGCTTTTCTCTGCTGAGCTATCTCTCAGGGCCCTACAGTTTTAATTAGGAAGCAATACATAAGAACTTAGACTTTGTATAAATCTAAAGTATAAACTATATACATGCTTTTTCATAATGTTTTTAATAAAATTCTTGAAATAATGACACCGTAAAGAAAAGCCTGCTCCATCTGGCTAATGATTAACACCAGTGAGATCTTTAGTGGTATCGCCAGCATGAAGATACAAACATTAAGTGTTTTCATTTATCTGTGAACATCATATTCTACAAGCAGAGGATTATCCAGCAATAGATTATCTACACACAATACATTATCCAGCTTTAATCAATTTTCTTAGACAATTGGAAGTCTATATTCATACTCCAATTTTCAAATAAGAGTACATTCATACTAGAGAAAATTTTAAGATAGCGTATACGGTAAGATCAAAAAAGGAGCTAGAAATTAGATTTAAAAATTAATTTAGTTTCTTATTTAGAATGATGATGCCAGGGGTATATAGTATTCTGTAAAGATTATTTGAATTTTGGTGAACTGCTAGGACATTCATCATATCCACTGATATGTATAAACTACAATTTGCACATGGAGGGTGTTAGTTTTTCTGATTTTATTATTAAAATGTGACTTCAAAATGTATTTAATATATATTTCTATCTACAATTGCACACATAAAATAATTATATAAATTAATGTTGCATAACCTCATACTAAATAGAGGTCACTTACTTAAAATCTTATATTCTAGCCAGTAAAAATGTAAAATAAAAAGAATGAAGCAATTTCTGAGAGAGTTAAAGCATTAAAACTACTAGTAAGATAAATAAAATAACTAATGGTCTGTGAGCATAATGTTACTATTGATTAATTTTGGAAAGGAAGTAGTGCTATTTCAAAACAAAGCTGCATTCCCCAGAGCCCATGGCTCCTCTCACATTGTTTGTACACTGTTCTACATTTAGGTCTCTCATTTAGAATTCTCTGTATTTGAACCAAAGCAATTCAGATTTTGTTTTCTTCACTGGACATCTTTGTAATGTCCTATTTGAATAAAAGGATTTAGTGTGGCAAAAAAAGTCTGAAAACATCTTGGTACTAAAGAATACTAAAGAAGCAGGATTTTCTTTTCTGTAATGTGTTTAATAGGAAGATTTGTACTGGATGTAATTTGCATTTGGGAGCATACTTATATATTAATCAATCTTCTTTACAAGAAATCTATATTTAAAAATGTCATTGGCCTGAGACATTGAAAAATCTACTGTGTGCATTTACTACACTTGTGATTATATGTTTCTTGAGTCTCATAAAATTGACAAACCTGTTTTATTAAATACAACAAACTGGAAATATGAGAAAGGAGACGGGATAGAGGTACACTTCACACAACTTTGTGAATGAGAAGCATAAGTATCAGGAGAAATTATATTTTGAGGCCAGAAAGAGAAAGAAAGCTCATGTAGTGATAGAAAGATTGGAATAAATACAGTATTAAAATTTAGAAAAATACCAGTTGTTTTTAGAGGAAGTATTACTAAAATCAGTCCCTGGATAATTTAATTTAATGAACTTAACCCACAATCATATACTCTTTCAAAAAGAAAGATAGACTACCTTCAAAGAGGAGAAAATAGTAACCAACAAATTGTCTAGAGTCAAAATCCAAAGAGCCAGCTGACTGAGATGACAAAGCATGGTATGTGTTTTAAAATCAGTCCTAATGTGAAATCCAAAATAGGGAATAACTCAAGGAGTTGTAAAACACTTTCAGAAGATAACCCTGATAGGGTGTAAATTATTTTTAGATCTAAAATCACAGACAAGGTGCAAGCAAAAGGAAAAGAAAAACTCAGCTCAAATTTAATTACCCAAATAGACCTGGCACTTGATTTCATGTTTAAATTTCAAGACATGAAGCAAAGAAGATGAAGACGGTGAAAGTTGTGATTAGAAAATGACGTATCACTGGGACCTCAGTTTAAGTTCTGTTCACATAGAAGAGATGGAGGCTGGAACAGATTGTAGAGAGAAAGGGGGTGTTGGAAAGCTTTGGGGTTTTAATGTGTGGTGTCATTGCAGTGCAAAAAGGATGGACATGCACAGAGGAGAAGGTAGTAATCACATCACAGAGTCCTAGAAATTGGTAACTGATTTTATCTTATTTTCTCATGACAATGTAATAATAGAAATTTTGGCCCAAAATCAAGATGATAATTATTTCACCTTTAAAGAAACAATAAAATATTAAAATTAAAAGTACACTGGAAAATTTTCTCCTGCACAGCTGCACTAAAGAGAATTCTTTCTCTGTAAATAATTTTCCCCTGTCAATAATTTTAAAATAAAAACAGGCACCTGTTTCCTTCATTTTGTCATTTTATTTCTTTTGGATGCATTTATTTGTTAGAAATTAACTGCAGTGTAATTTCAGACCTTATTTTGTATGAGTTTTGTGAAAAAAATCTGGTTTCCAATTCCAAGATACCAATGTTCACAATACTCCAAAAGCAACATTTGAATTTTTGCACAATTCATCCATAACTTCTTTAAAAAGACTGACTGATGTTACTTATAGCATCTGTGTCACTAAATAGGGTACATTAACATTTTATGGAATTGGAGAAGGTTAAAGCACATGGATTGTGTTGACTTTTCTGTCTAGAGTTCATGCTATTTTTTTAAATGGTACAAAGAACTTCTAAAGTTTTCTCCTCAGTTTTTTCACCTGATGACTTACTTACTTTTCTCATTGCTGTGACAAAATATCCAATATCTAAAATTTAAGAAGAAAAGGTTTATTTAGCTCTCAGTTTGTAGAAGTTTCAGTCTATAATTATTTGGGTCGAAAGCAGGGTGGTTTGCGAAAGGGAAACATTTCAAGGTGTGCAAAGACAGCAAAAGCAGTAAGAGCAAAGGGAGAGAGCAGCTAGTGTTTTTCTTTCTCCTTTGTATTGCATGCAAGCTACCTGCCTTGGGGGAGTGCAGTACGCACACCACCTCAGTGCCCTCCTCTTGCAAAGGTTTAGGATGTTGCAAAGTGAGGACCCTACCCCCGATGAGTCACTCAGTTAAACTTCTGAATGTCTCAAGCTGACACAATGAAGAACATCCTAGAGTGTAAGGACACACCCTGTACACCCCAGAGTGTACAACTGTTGATTCACATAGTTAAGCTTCCAGGCTCTTCACACAATGCATCAGTCATTACACCAGCTCTCTAATTTCTGAAATATCCCTGTTTACCGATACTCTGTGCTTGCGCTTTTTCTATTTTCACATGCCGTTGGAGACTTCATCCAATCAGGTTTCTGATTTTTTAAATATTTGTGATTCTGTCTGCCAATCGCTTTGATTGGAAATTAGATATGTCAGTATTAAAGGTCATGAAAAGCAAATAATCTCAGCATACATTTGTATTTTTAAAAATGTTAGAGTATACAAATAATAAAAATGGAAATTTAAAAAATGGGGAAAATGAACTGTTCAGTATGCAAGAAAACTAGGAATATGTTAACAATTATAAACACCAATGTTTATTTTTATCCATGACAAAAAATAATTCCTTATAGATGTACTATTATACATGTTATGAATAATTCACATAAAATAATGTTTAAATTAGTAAATTTAAAGCCCTGACACAAATACAATAACTTTTTGCAGCTGTATAGTATTGAAACATTTGTACTTTATAAAATATTGTAGTCCACAAAACTATGTTTTTCATAATCACTAGTATTTTATTGCTATACACTGCACAGATTCATTTGTCTAAATCTATGCTTAATAATGCATATTAATTATGCAACAGGCACTTAGGCTGGTTCCATATATTGGTTATTAAGACTTACACTACAGTAAATGTGTATTTGCAATTTTATGCATAGTATACTGACTTTATTTTAGGTGTACTGAGGTCAGCTAATTCAGGATCACATGATAATTCAATTATTGTTTTGAGGAATCTGTACATGGCCTTCAATAGTAACTACTTATCTAAGTTCCACAGATAATGCATATTTCTCCGGACATCATGTCAGTCTTTGTGCTGCTTATATTCGATGTTAGCTGGTCTGAGCAGGATCAGAAAAATTCTCAAGGTACCTTTAGTTGCATTTTCCTAAAGGCTAAAGATGATGAGTTTTTTTTTTTTTTTTGTATAAATGTTGACCATTTGTATTTCTTCTGAAAAGTATCTGTAGTTCAACTGTCCACTTTGATTGGATTATTTGTTTTGAGGGAGTTGAATTGTTTTTGTTCTTATACACATACGCAGGGTAATAAGCTTATGTCAGAGAAATAGTTGGCCAAGATTCATCTCCCTTTTGTAGGCTCTCTTCAGGAACTTAGAACTTTCTATTGCAGAGCAGAAGCCTTATAATTTGAAGCAATCCTACTTATTTTTCTTGATGTTATTTCCAGAGCTATTAGTATTCTCTTCAGTAATCTGCAGCCTATGTTTATATCTTAAAGTTTTGGTCATATGTTTCCTTGGTGAACTTTCGAAGCTTCAGGTCTTATGTTTAAGTTGATGATTAATTTTGTGTTGATTTTTGTTTATGGTGAGTGATATAACTCAAGTTTACATCTTCTACATGTCAATGTCCAGGGTCCAAGTACCATTTGTTTAAAGAGGTTGTTTTAAATATTTAGGCATTTCATATGGATTCTATAGGACCTGATATTTTGTAGGACTAAGACTTTTTCTAAATAAGTTACCAGAAAAGAAGGCATCATGCAGTGTGAAGAATTATTTAGTGGGTGGATTTGAGTGATTGTAGCATCACTGAAAAAATGTGTAATCTTACTCCCTCGTTTCCCTCACAGTGTTGTTAATGTCTTATGTTCACCAATCAGACCATATAACTTACAGTCAATCTACTATTAAATTTGTTGAATCACGCTAACATTAGTGTTTTCAGATTGCTCTGCAATTGATCTTTTGGCTCTGATGACAGAATCTCATTTTTAAAAATTTACTTTGAGTCTTTGCTGACCTTGAAAGGCTAGGGCCAAAATGATGGCTGGCCTTGTGGCTCTTCTATTTCTCCAACTCTGACTTGTAATCTTAGGTTGTTAACCATCCAGGAGAAAAGCTGATTAGTATCCTGCAGCATATGCCATTCACTTTGCCTTATCTGACTCAATTGATTTTACTTGTTGTACGCTACCTTTTATATTTCTGTTTTTCGCTTGTTATACTAGGGAGACTATACGATATTTACATATGTGTGTCTGGTTTATTTCACTTATGAGTATATGTTCAAGTGGCATCCACTTCAGTATAAATGCTTCAAACTTATCATTCTTAATAGCTGAGTAATACTCCATTATACAGAAATACCACATCTTTTTCAGCCATTCCTCATGTGATGGACATCTTGGTTGTTTCCAAGATTTTGCTATCACACATTGCGCTATGAGAGGCAAGATCTGCACTAATCGTGGTTGGACAGGATATTATGTCGGCTTCTAGTACTATGGTCATCCACTAGAAAAATAATTATTGAATTTTTGATATAATTCAGGTATAAAAAATAAGTAAGCAGCTACACTCTTAATTCACTGATAAGAGATATCTGCTAAAATAATATCTGTAAATATAATATCATGTATGCACCTTGTACAATACCAAAACGTTATGAAAACAGTTTGCAATATATTAATTTATCGAATCTGTATTGTTAAGGTGTCTTGAAACTGTCTGAGTGACATTTGTACATCAATAAAATGAAAATAAAATAAAATAAAGTAAAATTTCAGATATTTTCAGTTTTCAAGATAAAAAAAATTACTTTGAATTAGAAAAACTATGCACACTCAAGGCAGTCTTTTTGGTATAATTCATTTATTCCGCACATGATTACTGATCATCTCTGTGTCATGGATATGAGAGGAATTGGAGATTCATGGTAAGTAAAATTTCTTCCAGCTTTTTAAAGAACATGGCAAAAAACAATACTAAAACAAGGAGGAAGTTCTATGGTGGAATGTTACCTCAGAACTTTGAGAGTGGACAAGGACAGATGAAGAGGAGGAAGGAAGAGAAAGAACATAATTATTCTGCTCAGGGTGACAGGAGTGATAAAGAAGTCATGTAAGTAATGAGGGCAAGTGAAGAGCTGAGACTAGTACAGGCGTTACAAGGCAAGGTAACTAACTGCATGTGCCAGCCCAGGGAAGCAGGAGGGGACCACATAGCCATAGGTGGTACATTGCTGACTGCTCCAAAGAGGCCATGTCAGTGATACTGGATATGAAAAAGTAGATATGATCTGTGGTGAACAATGAAGAATTTTTCATACTAGTTTTCACAAGGATTTAGTGACCCCTGAGGAAACCAAAACTTAGAATTTTAATAGTTCATTAGGGCTGATAACAATTTCATTTTCATATGAAATAATGTATTGAAAATAAGATGTCTGCACTTCCCTGGCAAGCACAAGGGCCTGAGTTCAATCCCTGGTTCCAAAAAAAAAAAAAGAAAATAAGATGTCTGGCCTCATAAATTCTTGTCAAGATAACTTATATGGATGGAATGTCTGAGGTGGCCTATATACTTAGCTATCTTATTTGCTAAAGATAGCTACACAAAAATCATAGCTAGTTTTGACCAGAAAATTGTGGGAATTTCATACATTCCTTGGTTTCTTTTCTTCAAGTATCTGACTCTGCCTTTCACATAATACTTATCATTTTTCTCATTTTTCAGACATGCTAAGAAAACCCCATATTATCTATTATGTAACATCTGAAATTCTGACTTTTTTTTTCCACTTCAACATGTTATTAAACAATTAAATTTTATCACAAAATTGCAGTGGGGATGATGGGAAACAATACCTAATACATAATGAGTCACAATTATGTATTGACATGGCATTGATTTTCATAAATATAGGAATGTGAATAAAATGTTTCATACTTAGAATTTGAAATAATTAATAATTGATATGAATGCAAAAAATGATAATGCATAACAAATTTTTATTACATGTATAAGAATATTAGAAAATTATATATAACTTTAGTCAAAGAAGCATGCATATAAATAAATGACTAAGCATATTTCAAATGTAGTACAGAAGTAGACATTGATTAAAAAATGTAGACAATTACAACTGGCAAGCAGCAATGAAGAGGAAGTTACTTTGCTTTGCATAGAGATTTCTGGCCAGTTCTCACACCTAAAAGTAAAATGTGCCTTTATAATTCATTATAGCAACCAGCTATTAGAGGATCATTTTTAGCTATTCATGGCTTACTTTTAGCATGGGAAGTCTGCATGGCCAGTGATAACCTATATTCTATGGAGGTTTTTAAAGTGATATTTTTTGGTATAGTTTTGTGGTTTCAAATGTACTGGTTATAATTATGGAAAATGTGCTACCATTCTGAGTCACAGTGATCTTTGTATGTCAGAGAAAAGGTAAAAATTAAAGTATACCTGATTTAAGTAAAAAATGGAATCATGCGTTGCCCTTCTTTCCTTCCTTCCCTCCTTCCCTCCTTCCTTCCTTCCTTCCTTCCTTCCTTCCTTCCTTCCTTCCTTCCTTCCTTCCTTCCTTTCTTTCTTTCTTTCTTTCTTTCTTTCTTTCTTTCTTCTTGTTTCCTTTTTCACTCTACATCTATAATTTACTGTGCCACTCCAGAAATACTGAGAGAAGTTTCTTATTCTCAGTTACTTTATGGCTGTAATAACATTTAAAACTGTAATGTTTGTCTGTAATACGTTGATTTCAATTTTAGTAAAATAACAAACAATTATTATTACTTGAATTCTTGATTTTTCCTCCATTAGTGAATGTAAACATTACATGATCCAGTTTATTTTGGGAAGTTTGTACATTCACCTAATATATTTAATGAATTCCAGTCCCCTGCCTTTTATATTTATGTTTATTTATATTTTTAGAGGAAATATGCAGTATCTAACTTTCAAAATTTGAGTAATTTTACTCATCATCATGGTTTCTAGTTATGTCTATATTTGTGTGAATGACATGACTCCATCCTTCCTTATAACTAATATCCACTCCTATTATATACTATGAGTCTTTTAAGAATTTTTATACTGACTCCCATAGTGCCTGCTAATTCTATACTGCCTCCAAAAATGCAGGCATCCACGAACAATTTAGGAGGGTACTGAGTCCCTGGGGGTTCACTAACATTGTGTCTCTGTCTCTATCTTTCTGTCTCTCCATGTCTCTCTCTCTCTCTCCCTCTCTCTCTTCTACACTTGATGGTAGCTATTTTGACTAGAGAAAGAATTTCAGTGTAGTTGCAATTTATATTTCTTAGGTGGCTAAAGATGTTGAACATTTTCCTCTACATTTGGTTGTATAATACAACAAAAGGTTTAGTTCATTTGCCACATTTTACTGGCTTCGTTGTTTTATTTGGGTTAATGTCTTAAATTTATTATATGTTCTAGGAATTAATTTCTATCAAAAGTGAAGATAGCAAAAATTTTCACCAATTTACCGTGATACCTCCTTAATCTGTCATCCAGAATTTTTTTTTAATTTGATGTAATCCCACTCATTGGTGTTTTACATTATTCCCTGCATTCTGGAGTTCTGTTCAAGAGGTCTTTGCACCTATAGCTAAATGTGTTTTCCTTTTGTTGTTTTCAGCTGTTTGAATGCTTCTGATTCTATATCTAGGTCTTTGAGCCATTTTGATTTGATTTTAGTACAGGTTGAAAGCTAGAGAACCAATTTCAATGACTATATATGGCTTTTCAGTCTTTGTAGTACATTTTCTTAAAGAAATTGTTTATTTGCAGGTTTGTTTGTTTTTTGCCTCTGTCAAAATCAGATGGCCAGATGGAGGTAGTGAGGCATATTTCTATGTCTTCTAACCCATCCAATTGGCCAACTGTGGCACTTAGTGTGTCAGCTTAACTAAGAAACATTGAAGACAGAGACTCATCCTGCTATGAATGTCAGCAACCAATAGAGTTATACCCTGAATGAAATACAAGGGAAGAAGAAAAGCTCATTTCTATTTCTTTGGTAAAGCTCCAGTCTTTACCTTCACATTGGAAGCTGCATACTGGCTTCCAGCACAAAACATATTACTGTCCATGAGTGGCCCTTAGCTTCCTAGTACAGATGCGTACAGAACACTACAATGAGTTCCAGGCCTTCCACCTTTGATTAGCTTCTTTGGCTCTTCAGAGTGTAGACAGTCCTTTAAGACTGTTGTACACCTGACTCTGTGAATGGCGACTGTAAACCCGTCTTGTAAATCCTTACATATTTATGTACCTTAGTAGAAATTTGTTTCTCTAATGACTCTGCTTTCTGTTTTTCCCTCTCCGATACACATTTTGTTCCTCTGCCAGCACCATGCTATTTTGTTGTCATGGTTTCACAGTATTGTCTGAAGTTCACTGTTCAATGCCTCCAGCATTGCTCTTTTGGTTGATGGTTTTTTGGTTGTTCTGGATCTTTTCTGATTCCAAATGAAATTCATGATTGCCTTTCCTAATTTATTGAAGAATTGTGGCATGTTTGCACTGGATTTGTAAGGTTTTTTGTAATGTGGCCATTTTAACAGTTGTAACTTTTCCATTACAAGTATAAAGATGTTTTTCACTTTGCTTTCTTTCTTTTTTTTTTTGGCGGAAAAAAGGGGATTGAACTTAAACCTTTGTGCTTGCCTGGGAAGCGCTTATTCTACTGAGCCATCTCCCCAGCCATTTCTTTCACTTTTCTAATGTCCTTATCAACTTTCTTCTTCAATTCTTGACTTTTCATTGTAGAAATCTTTAACTTACTGGGTTAGCTTAATTCATAAATATTTCATTTTTGGCACTTTTGTGAATGGAATTGCTTTCCATATTTCCTTCTCAGTTGTATCATTATGGGTACTTAGTGACCCATTTTTTGGTGTGTATTAGTTTTTAATCCTCACAATTTTTTAATTTGTTTATCAGAAATAAGACTTCTGATGGTTTACTGGTAGCTCTGTATAAAAATATCCTGTCATCTGCAACTGAGAAAATTCTTAGTGTGCTATTTTTTCAATTTGTATAGATTTTATCTCTTTCTCTTCTTTGAATGAACTGGTAGGAAGTTTGAATACAATTTTAAAAAGGAGTAGCAAGTATGAAAACATTTATCTTGTTCCAGATTTTAGAGAGAGTTATTTCAGTATTTCCCTACTTGATATGGGATATCAGCTATGAGTTTATGATATAGGGATTTTATCATTTTGAGGTGAGATCCTTCTGCACTTTTTTTTTATCATGGTGGGGTGTGGGATTTTGAAAAAGACTTTTCTACATGTATTGAGATGACTACTGGATCTTCTTTGACTCTATTTACATGATATATTATATGTATTGATTTATGATGATTATGTATCCTTGTGTAATGTGGTTTTCTGTTGTTATTATTGATTACATATTTGGTTTTGGTGTCAGAAATGCTGGCTTTTTACGGTAATGTTTAGGAAATTACTTGCCTTTCTATTACATGGGGAAGTTTAAAGACTTTAATGGTAATGCTTAAAGGTCTGGAAGAACTCAGCATAAATGTATCTGGTCCTTAGCTTTGCGTAGTTGAAGAATTTTAATCACTTTTCCAATATCATTTTTTACTAGTGTCCTATGTAGAATTTTTATTCTTTCTTCCTTCAATTTGGATATACCTCACTTCCTTAAGATTCTACAATTTTTGCCATATAAAATTTGAAAATAGTTTGTGATGATTATCTTCATCTCAGTGATACCTATTGTAATTCCATCTTTTGATTTATAATTTTATTAACAAGTCATATTTTTCCTAATAAATTTGGCAAAAAGGCTTATCAATCATGTTTATCTTCCCAGTAGACCAATTCTTTGATTAGTTGACCCTGGTGTAGTTTTATCTTTTATCTCATTGATTTCTGCTCTGATCTTTATTATGTTTGGTTTATTTTCCCTTTTCTAAAACCTTAAGATAAATCATTAGATTATTTATTTGGGCTCAGTTTTTCCCCCTAAGGCTGAATAAACTGTCATAGTTATCAATTTTCCTCTTAGTAATAATTATTTTGGCTTCTAGAGATTCTGATATGTCGTGTTTTCAATGTAATTTCATTCTTTGTGTGTTTAAAATTATTTTATTCTCCTATTTTTCTCAATTCCATGTTTAACAGTTAAACATGTATTATCAAATACCCATGTGCTCATGTTTCTGTACAGTTCTGTAATTTCTTTTGCTTTGATTTCTAGTTTCATTTTGTTGTACCTTGGTAGTATGCATAAGATTACTTAAATTTTGATTGTATTTTTAAGACTTCTTTTATAGCTTAAAGATTGTATTGGAGGAGGTTTTATGGCTTGTTGAGTAGAACATTCATTATGCTGATGTAAACACTGTAGATACAGCTTAAACACTGTCACCCATTGGTTGATGGTGTAATTTGGTTGACATTTTTTGACCTTTTCTTTCTATTTACAATACTGCAGCATTAAATTCCCCTACTAAAATTGCATGGAGATTTATCTGTCCTTTGTGTTAGGCAATATAAGAGAGAAAGAGAGAGAGAAAGAGAGAGAGAGAGAGAGAGAGAGAGAGAGAGAGAGAGATGTCACTATTTGATGAGTTGCCATAGTAAATAACGTGGCTATTCTAGTAATTTTTAACATTGTGAATTTTTTGTTGCTGATATTATAACTCCAAATTTCTGAAATTTACTTGTGATATGTCAAAGCAAAATACTTTTCTCATGATGTCTATTTAGGTTTCTAAAATGCCTTTATTACATGACTACATTCATTTCATTTCCTAGTTTTAGAAAATTTTCTTCTATAATTTCAGTGAATACATTTTGAACCATTAGTTTGAATTTTAACACCTTATTACAAGCAATAAGCTTTCTGCTTTTTTGTTTTTTTATTTAGACATATCCAGGAACTTTTAATGAGTTTATTCTCTTCTGCTATTTTTTTTTCTTTTGTTTGAATTTTCTAGGATTTCACCTTGTCTTGAACTCCTGATATTCTTTCTTTTTATTGATTTGGTTCCTAGCCTACTGCCTATTTCAATTACATCTTTTATTTGACTTAGTGATATTTTCCTGGGTTTCTGTTTGATTCCTTTTTAGAATTCTATGTCTACTGAAATTGTCTTTTATATCTTGAATACTCTCTCTTAATTCATTCAGCTGTTTATTTGTATCTTTCTTGAGCTCATTGATCAATTTAGCTATTAATCTATGCAGTTTCTTCTCTCCTTTTTATCTCATTGGTCACTTTAATTATCAATTTTTAAAATTCTTTTGCTGAGGACAACTGAGGAGATAGGTCAGTGATTTAAGCACCTGCCCAGCAAGTGCAAGGTTCTGAGTTTGATCCCAGGCACTACAAAATAATAATAAAAAAAATTTGTCTGAAATTTCAGACCTTAGTATCTATGAGTTTAGCTTTTGGGAAATGTATGTTTTAAAAATCATCTGGATGCTTAGTTCTCCATTTAATTTTGTATCAGTATTAAGTTTTGCAATTTATTTGGGAAGGAATCTCTTCTGTCATCCATGAGTCATTTTTGTGTGTCTATATTGTTTTTATGTTTCCTGGATTGTGCATTTGTCTCCATATGAAATGTTCCACCCAGTGTTTTTTGAATCTAACTTCAATTCCTAGAAGTGCATTACTGTCATTGAGTGTCCAGCATTTTCCCTGTGGATCTCCTCTCTGTGCATGTAATAGTGCATCAAAGACCATAGCAGAGACCTCAGGGCCACTATAGGAAAAAACAACTGGAATTCTTAATTGAGAAATGAAGATACATCCTCAAAAGACAAAGAAAGATAGGAAAAAATTCAAGTCCTATTGTCTGTCTATGGTCATACCACCTTGGATATTCTTGATCTCATTTGGATGGGAGGAAACATTAATGTCAGTGTAAAGCAGAAACATCTCAGAAATTCAAGTCCTTTTAGAGAAATCATTAGATTTAGCATCTAATACAAAAAGCTCAGTATTTTTATTAATAAAATTGAGAAATATAGCAAAAGGATTAATACTATTAAAAACAGATTTGGGCAGCCTCATATAATCATCAATATCTACACTGTAGAAATATTTCAAAAGACTTTTACAGTTCATTTGAGATCAAATCTAGATGGTTTTCTTTCAATCAAATATTCCCTGAATTAATGTATTTGGTAAGGATTCATTACAAGTTATTAATCTATGAATTACTTCAATCAACAAAAGCAAATTAATTTTTATAGTAGTCTTCAATTACAATAATATGAGAACATAAGTAATTTTCATACCTATATTATTAGATTAGGAACTCCCAAGACCAACTCAACAGGTGTTATTCCTTTGAACAAGTATTATCTTCAGTTACATTTAGGGCTATCTCAAGAAACAATGCTTCAAATGGATTCCATTATTTCATGCCTCATCAATTTGCTGGGTCCTGTGGGATGACTATTTTCTAGGCAGGTCTTACCTCTGCTGATCAGCGTACTGTGCTCCCCCTCATGCTTCAGAACTCTCATTGATAAGTCACCTGCAAGTATTGCCACTGCCACTCTAGAAAAATTTGACTGTTCCTAATCTGCCTTTATATCAACTTAACTCAAATATCCATTTTTTTTTCTTCCACCTTCCCAACTCTGGAGAAGTTCAAGCTTTGTATGCTTCAAGGATTAGGTTGATACTTTAAAATTCTGTAAATAAACATAAATCCTTCCTTTTGTTATATCAGTCTCAGATATCTGCCAAAGATAAACTAGTCTTTAAAACATTTGACTATGGAATCATTAGTTTTCTTTGCAAAGAAACAATACTAGCCACATTCTGAATATTCATCCCCATGCTCTAGCTCAAAGGACATTATTTATTTATTACTGTATTTGGTACAGAGTCTCATTGCACAGCTCAGACTCATAGTGATCCTCCTGTTTTCATCCTCCTTAGTGCATGACATTATACCTGAACTTTGTTGCTGGCTCAGTGTGTTGTGATGTGGCATGCAGTACCAGGTATTGAACCCAGGTCCCCGTGCTTGTGTAAGCAGATTCTTAGTCCACTGAGTTAACTTGCTGACCCCAAAAGTTGTTATTTAAAATAAAAATTTAAAACATACTAATAAATAAATAGCCAATGTGAACATTCTCAATGGAATTTTTTTGTCCTTGGGTATCTAATTTTTTCCTAGAAAGTGAATGGTAGGTAGATAACAGTAATTTCATTTCAAGAGAAGTAAAACCATATGCTTACAGAAAGATTTCTACTTGAATGTTCATAAAAATTTTGTTCATAAAAAATAAACCCAGACTCATCTTAAACTTTCTTTAACAAAAAACAGATGTTTGAAAAATATTTTATATTTTTATAATAAGAATCAACATAGATATAAAAATAAACTTCTGATGATTTGACATGCTGAATCTCATCAGCATTATATTGAGTAAAATATCTGGGAACAAAAAATGTTCCCTGTATGTTGTCTTTATATAAAATTCTTGATTGGCCAAAATAAATTTCTGGTGCTACCTTAGTGAAAGCCTGGAACAATGGAGAGGGAGATTATAACAACTGCAAAGAAGTCACCAGTGGCAAAGAAGGCAATGTTCTTTACTTTGGTTTGTATACGATGACTTAACTTTGGAATCGTACTGCAAGTGCATTATTAATCAAAGTAGAAATGTACTTAACCAAGATCTGAGTCACTCAGTTCTTCACTTGCCATTCCTACTTCTTTATAGCATTTTACTGCATTTATTTTCAAACACATAGTGACAACTGATAGCAGTGCCTTTATAAGCAACTCCTGCAAATTAAATCAAAGAGATATTAGTACACTTTGTATGGAGTTTTGGATATATTCTGAATTTGCATAATTTGACTGAATTTGTCTTCTCTTCTTAGGCTAAAGCTAGTGTTCTTGTCAAACTTATTTGTGGAACTCATCTACATTTATTAATATAGAACAAATTAAAAGATTTTTTTTTGTGTTCTTTAATGTAAAACATTGTGTTATTACCATTGTTAAAAACTTAATGCTTAGATCTTTAATCAATTTTGATTTTAGTTTAGTGCATGGTGATTTATACCTGGGTCAAATTTTAGTTTTTGGCATATAGAGAGCCAGTTTTTGGAGCATCATTTGTTGAAGAGGCTATCTTTGTTCCAGTAAGCATGTTTGGTCCCTTTGTCAAACATGAGATGGTCATGTTTGTAGTTGCATCTGTATCTTCTAATCTATGCCACTGATCTTCAGATATACATATATTTTATGAACACCATGTTGATTTTATCACAGTAGCTTTGTAGTATAATTTCAAGTCAGGAATTGTAATGCCTCCTGCCTTGGCTTTGTTGGCGAGTATTGCCATTGCTATTCTAGCTTTTTTCTTGTTCCAAATAAATATTAAAAATGCTTTTTCTAGGTCTGTGAGGTATGTTGGTATTAGTTTATAGGGACTGTATTAAATCTATATAACAATTTGGGGAATATGGTCTATCTTCACAATGTAGGTTCTTCCTATCCAGGAGGAGGAGATAACTTTCCATTTTCTGAAATTCTCTATGATCTCTCTCAGAGTACTAAAATTTTCACTGGATAGAACTTTCACTTCTTTCATTAGATTAATTCGTAGGTATATCATTTTCCATAGTGCTACTATAAAAAGTATTGCTTCCCAAATTTCCCTCTCAGTGTTGTTATATGTGTAAAGGAATGTTATTGATTTTGGGTATTGACTTTGCATTCTGCAATGCTACTGAATTTGTGTATTAATTCCTGCTGTTTTGTGGTAGATTTTTTTTGGTCTTCCAAGTAGAGTATCCTGTCATCTGCAAATAATGACTGTTTAACATCTTCTTTACCTATTCTTATTCCTTTTATTTCTCTCTCTTGTCTAATGGCTCTAGCTAATGATTCCAGAACTATATTGAATAGGAGTGGTGATAGAAGACAACCATGTACTGTATCAGATCTGAGAGTAATAGGTTTCCATTTTCCCCATATAGTATTATGTTAGCTGTTGGATTGTTATAGATGGTTTTTATCAGATTGAGGTAGAGACCATCCATTCTAATTTTCTGTAGGACTTTGATCAGGAATGAGTGTTGGATTTTGTCAAAATCTTTTCTGCTTCAATCAAGATGATCATGTGGTTTTTGGATTTGGCTCTATTGATATAGTGTATTACATTTATAGATTTGTATGTGTTGAACCAATCTTGCATCCCTGTGATGAATCCTGCTTAATCATGGTGTATAATGTTCTTGATGATTTTCTGTATTGTATTTCCTAAGATTTAAAAAAATTATTTTTATTGAGAAAGAAATAACAACGTGAATTTCAAAACAGGTTAGTAGGACAATTACAATATGTTCATGAAGGAGATTGGCCTGTAGTTTTCCTTTTAAGTTGCATCCTTTTTTCTTTTACTATAAAGAATATTTTTATTTTTTCTAAAGTGGAAATTTTTATTTGTTTACTTTTGTTTATCATAATTTTGTTGAAGAACAAATAGCAATGACTCAGTTTCAAATCAAATTAGTAGAACAGATTCAATAATTAATACATCGCATATTGTTTTTGTAGTGGTTATTTGTTGTATAAGGTACAGAATAAAAAGTATTAATTATTGAAACTTTACTATAGTTCAACTTTAAAAAAGATATACAGCTACATACTCTTAATTCAATGAATAGAGGCCTCCATTTATTGAATTAAGAGAATGTAGCTGTGTACCTATCTTTTTTAAAGATGAATTACAGTACAGTTTTAATAATTAATACTTTTTACATCGTTATCTTCCAAGTGGTTATCCATAGTACAAGAACCAGATAGGATATCTTGTCCAAACACTATTAGTGCAAATCTTTCTTTTCATAGAATTACACGAAAATACTGCATGTTTATCCTAACTATACTGTATACACAAATACAGTTACATCTTTGTCTGGTTTTGGTATCAGTATAATACTTTCCTCCAGAAATGATTTTAGAAGGATTGTTTCTTCTCAATTTAATTGAAGAGCTTGAGGAGTATTGGGATTATACTTTCTGTAAATTTCTTGTAGAATTCAGCTGTGTATCCAGCAGGACCTGGACTTTTGTCAGTAGGTTTTCTTTTTATTACATTTTGTGTATCAGTGCATATTATTGGGTTATTGAGAGTTCTTTTGTCTTCTTGATTCAGTTTTGGTAATTTGTACCTTTTTGAGGAATCTGTCCATTTTTTCTATGTTTTCCTTTTTGTGAGCACAAAGATTCTCAAAATAGCTATTGATGATCTGAATTTTCACTGGGTCTGTGGTAATTTCACCATTTTCATTCCTTATTGTTTGAATTCAAGTTTTTCCTTTACTCTTTTTGATGAACATTAGCCAGGGGCTTATCAATTTTATTTAATCTTTCAAAGAACCAGAGTTTTCGTTATTTAATACTTTGAATTGTTTTCTTTATCTCAGTTGCATTAATTTCTGATCTAATCTAATCTTTCCTCCTGTCATTGGACTTTGAGTTTGTTTGGTTTGCTCCATTTTTCTAAATGTTTAAGTGAAGCATTAGGGCTTTTATGTGTTGCCATTCTGTTTACCTAATGTGCAAGTTCACAGATACAAATTTCTTTCTAAGAACTATTTTCATTGCTTTCCATAAATTCCAGTAAGTTGTGCTTGAATTTTCATTGAATTGTAAATATTGTTTAGTTTCTCATTTAATTTCATCTGTAACCCCTTAGTTGCTGAAGTGGGTGTTGTTTAATTTCCCATAATGTATTTATGAGTTTTTCTCGTTTCTTTTGTCATTTATTTCCAGTTTCATTGCACTGTGGTCAGATAATATGCATGGGATAGTTTCTGTCTTGTTGCTTAGACTTAAGCATAACCTATGGATTACTAGTATCTAGTCTATTTTAGAAAATGTCCCATTGGCAGCTGAAACAAACTGTTTTCTGCTGTGGTTGGGTGGAACACTCTGTCTGTGTCCACTAAGTCCATTTGATCCAAGTTCTAATTCAGTTCTGCCACTTTGCTAATTTTTTTGTCTGTTTGACCTATCTTTTTGTGATTAGTCAGTGTTTAGGTCTCCTGTGAAGATTGTGGTATTGGATATTGGATTTTTCATATTCATTAAGGTTTGTCTTATAGAGTTGGGTGTTCCTGTGTTTTGTGCATTCATATTTATTAGTGTTACCTCTTCCTCTTGTATTTTTCCTCCAACCAGTGTGTAGTAGCCTTATTTATTTCATTTGATCATTCTTGGTTTGAAGTTGAGACTGTCTGAAAACAGGATTGCTACCCTTGCTTTTTCTGAGGTCCTCAGTACTGTTTTCCATCCTTTGACTTTCAATCTATGAATTTCTTCATGAGTTGAGTGTGTTAGTTGTCTACAGCATGTTGTTGGATTTTGCTTCCTGATCTATTGTGCCAGTCTATTTCTTTTAATTGGTGAATGAGTCCTTTTACATTGATGTTTATAATTGAGATATATTGACTTATGTTTGACATGTTATTTACCAAATGTTGTGTACCCCTTTCTCTTCTGTGTTTGTTTGCCATATTTGATGCATTCTTTCCATTTTCATTCATGGGGTTGCAATCATTTTGGTCTGTGTCTAGCATATCTTTTAGTAGTCTGTGTAGAAAGCTTGCTTTGTCATCATGAATTTCTTTAGTTGTTCTTTGTCCTGAAATATTTTTTCACTTTGCCATCAGAATTGTTTCTTTCTTTCTTTTTTTTTTTTTTTTTTTTTTTTTT
>PVKA01026571.1:0-31549 GCA_004027165.1 Ctenomys sociabilis | reverse complement strand
GGCACAGAACAGTGGAGCAGCCAACACACAGAACTACCGTCTGTGCGTGGCTAAAGACCGTGGTGATTTTATAGCATCCTGGGCACTTCACGTCCATGAAGTAGGAATTAGGGCTCTGCACCAGGCGCTTCTTCTTGTGCTTCCTCTTCTCCTCCTCCGGAGAGGGATGAAGGAGATCTTTTGCGAGAGGCATATTCTCGTGGGGAGATCGTCACCGCCGGAAAGGCTAGACTCTTTTTTTCTTCTGCATGTATTTTAGAATTTCCAAAGTCTGTTTGATTTCAGGAATCTGACCTTTTAGTCTCCGTTTCTTCTGAGCAAGATTCAGTTCCATAAACTTGTATTTCTGGTACTGTTCATCCAGCTTCTTTAGTACTGTATCTGCAGTCTCATTCCCAGGCTGTTTCATAAATGAGTCTACATCTTCCACAAACACAGCCTCAGGAATCCCCAGGTGGAGCCGCCGCCCATTTCCCATAGGCACTTCTCCTGAGCCGCAACCGTCCTTGGACGCCGCCATCTTGAGGAAGCAAACAGTGGCAGGGGTTTGATCCCCAGCATGTCATGCCTACCTTGCCCCCGGGGTGCCCTGAGAGAGCTATTGAGACTGGGTATGGTGGTGTGTGTCTGTAATCCCAGTGCTTGGGAGGCTGTAAACAGAAGGATCACTGAGTCCAATATACATGTAGTGAGACCCTGTAGACCCTATAGATCTTGTCCTAAATACGGGGTGGGGGGACAATTAGATCATTGCTACCTCTTGAATGAAAATTTCTGCTTGCTTTTCTAGGCATTTCTTTCCCTGCTGGGTTTCTCTCATTTGTGGCCCTTAACACTTGGATTATTCCTTTTGTGGAGGCAGCTTTTTTTTTTTTTTTGGTACTGGGAATTGAAGTGGAGGCAGTTTTGAGATGGTTCCTGATTGGTCTTGCCTTCTGTATACACCCTTTGTGTTACCCTCCCCTTGAATATGAACAGCATCTAAGGTAGTGGTGCAGTACTTACAAAATGTAGCATAAATGATGGGGTGTTGCATCTGAGATTAAATTATTGAAAGATTATCTTAGTTTTTGCTGTCTTTCTTGATTCTCTGTGAGGGGAAACAACTTGCCGTCTTTATGAAATCTCTGGAGAGGCCCTTGTGGTTAGAGAGTATCTCTAGCTAAAGTGAACAAGGACCTGAAATCTGCATGTAGTTGTATGAGTAAGTTTGGAAGTAGATCATCTTCTGTTTGATTCTTGATAACTGTCCTAACTAATGCCTTGATTGCATGCTGTACTAGACCCTAACTAAAAAGCATTCAGTTAAATCATACCTGGTTTCTGATCCCAGAAATCTATATATGTTCTTTGTTTTTAAACTAGCAATTTTGGGTTAATTGTTAACTAGGAACAGATTTTGGTGTACTGCTATAACAGCTAATGTAGAAATAGCTGTTTTTAGCCCATGCTAGGCAACTTAGTGACACCTTATCTCAAAACAAAAATTTGAAAAAGGCTGAGGATGTAACTCAGTGGTACATCACTTACCTGTGTGAGGCCCTAGATGCAATACCCAGTACTAAAAATCATAAGAATTTTTAAAAATTAAAGCCCCAGTAATTTAAGAGGAGTGAAACCATATGAAATATATTCTTTCACCACAATAATTAAATAATGTGGTTTAGATCAAGAATGTCCTTTAAAAGTCTCATGTGTTTAGAAGTAGGTTTTTTTTTTTTTTTTTTGGTGGAACCGGGGATTGAACTCAGGCCCTTGCACGTGCCAGGGAAGCACTTATTCCATTGAGCCACCTCCCCGGCCCTAGAAGTAGGTCTTTTGGAAGATGATCAGATCGTAAGAATGCTGCACTCATCAGTGCATTAATCCACTGATAAGTTTATAGCTCAATATGCTATTAGAAATTGGGGCTAATGGGGTTTGTCTCAAGGGTATGTATACCTTTGGAGCTTATATAGCTATATCTTTCCCTGGTTCCTCCTTTCTCTTTCAGTGTTCTGGCTTCCTTGAGGTGAGCAGGTGTCTTCTACCATGCCATTTGTGCTTTGGAAACAGCTGACAATGAAATGAATGTGCAAAACCATGAGCTGAATTAACACATTATTGCTAATTTATATCACAGAGGGTTTACTCATGACTGTCCCATTAGAGGACTTACACCACACGGGTGGTACATGCTTGACTTGTCCCATGTTACCATGCATGTACCACTGGTGTTTCAAGCTGGTGGGAATATAACATGTTCAAGTCAGAACCACCTGGAAGTAAAATACATGAATTACAGCATCATTATGAACATGTTAATTCTCTCTTAAGAGTTGTGAGCTTTGAGTGTTGTGTGCAGTGGATAAGCAAATTGTAGTTGCTCTAATACCAAACTTATATAACGACATGGCTGCAAAGTCACAGAACAGTATCTTTTATAGATAGAAACTTAAAGGGAAACTTTTAAACAAAATATTAGCAAGTCAGATCCAGACTGGGAAGAGTCTGTGTTCAGCACACAACTATGATTTAGTAGGTAAGAACATATAGTTGGTCCTTACTGGTTGCAGATTCTTTATTTGCAAATTTTCTTATTAAGATTTGTTTGTAACTCCATTGTCAATACGTATGGTGCTTTTGTGGTCACTTATGGACATATATGTGTAGTGGAAAATTTGTGCACATTTCCATCTGAAGTCTGACAGACATTTATGTCAAACGGTATTCTTTCAATTCTCACTACATAACTGATGTCCTTTTAGTGGTTTATTTAGTGCCCTGTTTTTACTTTTTTTTTTTTTGGCAGAACCAGGGATTGAACTCAGGCCCTTGCGCTTACCAGGGAAGCACTTATTCCACTGAGCCATCTCCCCTGCCCCTGTTTTTACTTTTTGTTAATATTGTATTAAAATGGCTCCCACACATAGTGCTAAAGTGCTAAGAACCAGAAGGCTGTGATGGGCTTTTTGGGTCAAATTCTTGTGTGTTAGATAAATTTAATTTGGACCTGAATTATGATGCTGTTGGCTATGAATTGAATGTCAGTGAAGCAGTATAAAAAAATGTGATTTTAGGCAGAAGCACTAAATAGGGTTATATATTCTATCTGTTGATGAAAATGTGATTGGAAGGGCTGGTCAAACAGCTCAGCAGATTAAAGTGCTAGTTGGCCCTGCCCCTGGGGCTTGCTGAGTCTTCGGTTGGGACTGGGCGTGGTCTCATACATGGTGGTGCAGGCCTGTAATCCCAGAGCTTGGAAGGCTGAACACAGACGATCTCTACGGGTTGGAGCTACATAGTGAGACCCTGTAGATCCTTACTAAAATACAAACAAACAGAAAAAGAAAAGAAAATGTGATTAGAAGCCCACAAGAATGCAACACTATATTTTTCCTAGGAGAAATGACTCAGGATCTGTTAATTTAGTGTTCATTGTGATTTTGTCTACAACCAATGAGAATCAATTGTATTTTATCCTATTATGTGAGAATAAAGAAGGAAAGCATACACATAATTATCTTTATACAGAAAAAATATTTAACAAAATTTAACATCTCTATGTTAAAACAAAACTCAGGAAACTAGGACTAGAAGAGACTGTAACAAATGGTTTTGATATATTTATATATATTATATACATATTAACATCATATTGCTTTTTTCAGTAAAGGATGACAGCAATCACAACTCCTTTTGTGGTCTTTATGTTTGTTTGAAACTGCTAAAGCAATATTAAAAGAGAATAAAGTTGAAGAATTGAACCTGTGTTGCTTTTGGACAGATACACAGATCAAAAGAACAGAATAGGATATACAGAAATAGCCCACATATTTCAATAAAGGTTCCTAAGGTAGTTCAAAGTAGTAATTACAACAAATAATTCTAGAATAAATGAACATATTAGAAAAGGGTAACCTCATTTACATTTGCTAGAGTGACTGAAATGAAAGAAGTCTGTATAAAACCACATCTGTACAATACCAGCAGGAGCTCTAATGTATTGTTGGCATTGTTAATTAGTGCAACCAATTTCAGGGTTTTTTTTTTGCTACAAATTCCTGGTTTAATAAGGACTTGTTTATTTTGAGAAAAAAGATCCCAAACATCAGGTGTTCAAAAAAATAACCCAAAGTATCAACTTTAGAAAACAAAGACTATTATACTAATTTTTCTAGAGTATGCATTTGGTATGCTCTCATTCATAAAAATACATTGTTACATTTGTGTTTAATAGCCCTACAAAGTACTTGATGTGGGGTGATATACCTAACTGTTAAGTCAAACAAAGCTGCTTTCACATGCTACACTAAATGAGATTCCTTTGCAGTTAGGGAAACAACCACTGAAATCATGTATAAATGGAAATAACTGTACAAATGAGAAATTATTGTGGAGACAGCTGACAAAAGCCATACAACCTTTTTATTGTTAAGTCATAAAGAGGTATCAAAATTAAAAAGTGAAAATTACAGAAGACTTAACAAAACTACTAGGAGCATCAAAAGAAGGACAATTATGAACATGGTAGGACATAGAGAACAGTGAGCACGTGCTGAAGGTACTAGGGGAGAGGATCTGGTGAAATTTTGATCTTAAACAAGTGCCTAAATAAAGAAATAGTGGGACAAGACTTCTAAACCAAACTATGTGCTTAAGAGTCACCCTCACTATTGGTGCTGTCATACTCTCCTTCCTCAGCCTCTTTTTCATCATCCCTGATCAACTCCAGCTGGTCCTCCACCTGATCTTCATTTTCATCATCATCCAGTAGATCCCCCTTCTCAGCAGTCATCTGCAGCACCCTCAGACTCCATCTTCACTTTAGTCTCATCTTCTGGGAGGTGTTGGTCTGCTCCTCTTCAGTATTATCATTCTTCATTTCCATTGCTTGTTTGCTCTGTTCCTTTTAAATTTTCTCCAGGCTTTCCAGTAAAGAATCCACTTTTTGTTTTATCTGGATCAGCTCCTTCTTAATGGACAGAAGGTTGTTACCTTTCAACTTTCCAGACATGGACAAATATCCTAGCTGGCCACTCTTAGAATTGAAGCCACTTTTGCCTCTTCAGGAGGTGTTTCCTGATACACACTGGTGTTTTAAGGACACTACAGCCCAAGCAATGAGAAGGAGGAACACGTGCTGGGTAACTATATACCTGGCATAATAATCACATTGAAAATCCTACTCCAAGTTAAAAGAGGGACTGTACATCTCTGCTACAGATTATTACTATTGGCTCTGCAGGTAGATTAATATCTAAAACCTGGCCAACAACATTCTGCCATCCTTTCCAGCTACAGCAGCCCTTAATGAGGTATTTCTCTCATTAGCATACTGGACAAAGGCAAAACCCTTATGAATGGAGCAACCCATAGTTTTGCCATACTTCAAGAAGATGGCCTCCACATCAGATTTGTTCACCGCAAGAGTGTTCAGATTCCCAGTCAACACATGGGAATTCATGGAGCGAGTATCTTAGTAACATTGCTAGACATCATATTTGAAGATAAAGTTGCTGACGGTGACAAAAACTGTAGCTAAAGATAAAAAAAAATCTCACAGGAGAGGATGAAAGAAGAGATTAGATTCTGAATCTCCTGCTCCCAAGTTCTATGTGGAGTTGATTGCTGCTCGAGGTCAGCAATGCGGCAGCAACTGCTAAATCTCTGTCACTTCACAAAATGGCCCCCAGTTTCAGTTTTCAATAAAATGAAATCTACATTTGTCTTAAGACCCAGTATTTCCACCATTTATCAAGAAAAATGAAACATACACGACCAAAAAGGCTTGTCTCAAAATATTTAATACATGATTTATTGAGCAGTTAAACACTGGGAACGATTCAAATGCTTATTAACAAGTTATTAGATAAGCAAATTGTTGTATATTAATATGCTCTCCAAAGAAAGAACGCGCGCGTGCGTGCACGCACGCACGCACACACACATATTTATTATAAGGATTGGTTCATACCAGTAGAGGATATGTGTCTGATGTGCAGCAGGCAAGCTGTGGACCAAGGAAAGCCCATGATAGAGCTGTGCTCAGAGTCTGAGTCTGAAGGCAAAGAACACCTCCAGCTCACACACAGGACAGAGTGAATTCTTCCTTTTGTGCCTTTTTTTATCTGTCCATACCATCTGATTGGAGAAGGGTCACCCACATTGGTGTTGGCAGTTGTTTAACTGAGTCTACTGATCCTTATTCTGAAGCTCCTCACAGGTAAATCTCATGCTTAATAAAATATGTGGGTGCCTCATGGCCCCCTCAAGATGATACACAGAATTAACCATGCAGTGCCATGGAAGTAAATGAATGATAGCTGCGTGTAGCAAGGATGTTTTTTACAGATATGCTCAGTGAAAGATGTCTGATGCCAAGAATCCATACTATATTAGTACATTTGCATGTCACTTTTTTGAAAGGTAGAATTAACCTTAATGATAGGAAGTAGGTCAGAGTTTGCCTCTCCATGAGGGTAGAGGTTGATGTCACTGGGGAGGGGGATGTATTTTTTGGATTGGTGGGAATGTTCTAAATTGTAATTGTGATTTAATGGCTACATTTATTTTTCAGAATTCCTCGAATTATGCATTAAAAATCTATGTAAACCACATGTTTTACAAAAGAATAATTGGACTTTCTTTAGAAGTCCTTTTTAGATACCATGCATATATAAAAATCACTTTGGTTAAATTAATGTTTATTTTTTGGTTTTGGTGCCAAGGACTGAACTCATGGCTTCCAGTTTGCTAGGCAAGCATTCTGCCGCTGAGCTAAATCCCCAGCACCTAAAAATAAATTATGGAAACACATTTTCCCCTAAGATTTCCTTTGGCTTATTAGTAAATTCTCATTTATGTTTATCACTTAAAGATTACCACTTTAAACATCTTAGCAATATTTTTCTCCAATATTAGGCATTATTTATGATCTTGACTATGACTTTATGGATGTCTTTATTTGAACCATTTGTGGCATGTGATTATTTTTATATTTGTCTACCTACATATAGAATCAGTGAATAAAGGAACATGAATTTCAAGGCTCTAAGAAAAGGTTTATGTATAAAATACAAAAGGCATATTTGGGAATACAGCGAAATGTCTCACCTAGCCATCCACTTCTGAAGGTGGCCATTGCCATCAGATTTTGGTGTGTGTGTGTGTGTGTGTGTGTGTGAGAGAGAGAGAGAGAGAGAGAGAGAGAGAGAGAGAGAGAGAGAGAGAGAGAGAGAGAGAGCAGTGGATGAAAGATAAGTAATTTAGTATGAATTTAATGATACAACATCTTTGAAGTCAACTGTGATTATTTTTACTTGAATTTAATGAAAGAAAATTTTACTTTTTTTTTTTTTTTCTGCAGAACCGGGGATGGAACTCAGGCCCTTGCGCTTGCCAGGCAAGCACTTATTCTACTGAGCCATCTCCCCGGCCCCTGCTAAAAGAAAATTTTGAAAATGAAACTCCCTTCAAGTTCACCCCCTGCACACACACAAAATTAAGAATAAGGAAAAAAGATTTGGAGAAATATTTCTAAAATTCAGGCATTGGGAGGCTCAAAATAGGAGGATCACTATGAGTCTGATCTGTATAGTGAGAGCCTGTAGACCCTGCACTAAAATACATAAAAAAAAATTAAAAAATAAAATGTAAGTATGTACAAAAGACATATAAATTAACCAGGTGTTGGTGCATGCTGTAATCCCAGTATTCTTGAGAGGCTGGGGCAGAAGGAACACACATTTGAGCCCAGCCTGGGAGACTTACCAAGAGCTTGTCTCAAAATAAAAAGTTTATTTATTTATTTGCAGTACTGGGGCTTGAAATTAGGACCCTACACTTACTAGGCAAGCACTTATTCTACTGAGCTATTTCCCTAGCCCTCAAAATAAAATTTAAAAAGGACTGGAGACATGTTTTAGTTCAGTGATCCTGCACTCAATCCCCTGTGCTATACCAAAAGAAAAAAAGAAATTAATTATCAAGAACAATGTGAATGTTTTTAGAAGTTAGTGATTTTTTAAAAAATGAATTTAGGATAGGGTCGACAGGGTGTACAGGGTCTCACTACATAGATTGGACTTGTAATGATTGTTTTCAGCTTGGCCACCATGCCCAGTCTCAGTCCTGTGGGGCCATGGTGGGGGATTCCGGCCACTGTGCTCTGCCTGTTCATGCTCTTTAGTCCACTGAGCTATCAGCCCAGCCCTAGTCAGTGATAACTGAAATGCAAATAAAATGGTATTTTTCATTTTTTAGATTGGCAAGAATTGATACAATAAATACATTTATAGAGCATGAAGATGGGCACCCGTGTGATAGCATTGTAGGTTTTTGCTAAGTTCTGTTTTAGATGTAACAATTGGGTACCTAGAAATTTTTACATAAATGTTTAAAATATATGTCACTGAAGTTTCTGTCATGCTGGGATTAAGTTACAGTGTATAGGAAAACAGATACCCGTTAAAACTGGTAATTTGCATTTATTGCTATGGAAATGGGTCCTCCACATGTCCCCCTTTTATTTCTTTAAACAATAAGTAATTGCATGCAAAAAGAAGGCCTCATTTATATGAAACTGTATGTGTGTTTAAGCACAGAGATTTCTGGAAATAATTCATGGAAAGATTATCTGTAGGATGGTGTATTGGGTTTTGTTTTTGCGTATTATACTTGAATGAAAAAAGGTCCCTGTTACTTTCTGAGTAGATGAATTTATTTACCCCTTTTTTTGGTTTTGGCTTTTGTGGAAAATAAGCAATACAGTCTTTGTGCTTAATTACATTCTTCAAATACCAACATCTTAATACCGGGATAGTATGGAAAGGTCTGGAGGGCCTTCCCAAGGGAGTAGCTGGGAGCCTTGGATTAGGTAGAGCTGGGCTATTGCCTAGGAACCAGCCAAACTGGTGTTGATGGTAGTGAGCCCTGAACTCCAGAGACCAGGACATTGGTTGCCAGCGTGGTTCCACACCCTGCAGTGTGTAATCAACCTCTGTACAAGGACTCATGATATGATCCATTCTGGCCTTGAGCTCATGTAGCCCAGACTCTAGGCTTGACTTATAAACATCAAATTTGAGCCGGTTTTTGTTCAGTTTAAGTTAATAAAGCATCTGAATTTAAGTAGTTAAGTTTTGACTTTATATCATGAGAATTTAGTAGAAAATGTGCTCTTTTTTCTGATACACTCAGAAGCCAACTTCACAGTCATCTTCTTATGTGTATATACTATATTTTGAATTTATGTTTAGCTGATAAACGATAGTTATGCACATTTATGAAACCACTGATTTTTTATTTTAAATTTTAATTATATTATTATTTTTAAAGAGTAAAAAATAGTAAAATATTAGAAACTATACAATTTCACTAAACAAAATGAAAGAAGTTTAGTATTGTTATATTGTACATTGCTTTCAGATTCATTGTTCAGATCACCATAAATAAGTATGCATAATTGGACATAAAGAAAGGTCAAAATTAAAAGGGACAAATTTAAACATTAACATCTCCTTTCAGTAGACTAACAGAAATCAGCAATACAATTATCCATTTTACCTCTTTCCTCTCCAGATTTACAAAAGCTTTGTGTCAATGTTTTCCTTCTTTTCTCATTGTTTTTCTTTCTTTATTATACTTTTCTTTTCTTTTGAAGAGTAAATACACAATCAAGGAAAACAGAAGCAGGGCTGGGAAATAGCTCAGTGGAATAAGTGCTTTCTTGGCAAGTGCAAGAAGTTTGATCCCTGGTACCACACACACACACACACACACAGAAAATATCAAAGACAGAAACAGGGTAACAGCAATACATATAGTTTTTCAAAACTAGATTAGCTGATTAAGAGTGATTGATATATTGCCTATTTTTATCATCAAATCTGTTGGCTCAGGTTAACAGATACAGTAATGCAAGATGGGTCATATGATTTACTATTACTACATGCTTTCAAGAAGTCTTAAATTTTTGTTTTTGTCATTTTCTTTTATTACCTTTTTTAAAAATTACTTTAAAGAAAGTATAGCAATAATTGGTATACATAAGAACACATTTAGGAGACCAAAATGACAGGTATTTCAAGATGGTTTTAGTATTACACATTGCTAACCTCAATGTAGTTGCTTAGCTTGCAGAAATCAGCGTATAGAGTTAGGATGAGAATTCTACCTTAACTGTTTTTTTTCAAAACCCTGATGAAAATTCTTAGGACTATTGCCTTATCCATCTTGTATATAAATTATGGTTTTGCCCCTGCCTTATTTCCTAATTTACCTTTCTCTGTCTTCATTGTTTAATCCTTTTAGTTTTTATTTCTTCTTTTGAGTTTTTACACCAAGGAAACAATATGATATTTACACATGTGGGTCTTGTTTGACTTATGAGTATAGCTTCAAGTTGTATTCATTTACCTATGAAAGCTTTGAGTTTGTTTTTCTTTATAGCTGAGTAATACTCCATTGTATAAAAATACCACATCTTTTTCATCCATTCCTCAGGTGATGGGCATTTTGGTTGATTTTACATATTTTTGTTTTACTTGTTTTGGGTTTTTTGAGATAGAGTCTCACCATATAGTGAGGGTAACTATAGGATCTCACTCTATAGTTTAGGGTAACTTCAGTCTCACTGTGTAGGTCAGGCTATCCTCAAACTGAAAGGGATCCTCCTGATGGGTAGATTTGATTTGGTTCTTTTTTTTGTCTTTGAGACAAGTTGTCACCATGCAGTTCAGGCTGGCCTTCAACACACTTTGTAAACCAGGCTAGCCTTGAACTGTCAGCAGTCCTCCTGCCTCAGCCTCCTATGTGCTGGGGTTGCAGGTGTGTGCCCCCACACTGGATTTGATTCAGTTCTTGTCCAGTTTGGTTTGGTCATAGAGAGAACTCTAGTCTTGGTGATACCCATTCTGACTGGGATGAGGTGAAATCTCAGTTTTCATGTATTTCCCTAGTGGCTAAATATGTTGAACATTTTTATGTATTTACTTAGTGGCCATTTGTATCTCTTGAGATGGCTATTCAGTTCATCTGCCAATTTTTTTTTTTTTTAAATCTTTTGATGTTTGAGTTTTCTGTGTTCTGGCTACTCTGTAAGAGGAGTAGCTAGCAAAATTTTTCTCTTATTCTGCAGACTGTTTACTTTGTCAGTCAACACAGGGACAAACCAGATATCAACAATTACAAATCAATTAAAAGTAATTGTTCCATCATTAACAATGGAAATCAGCTATAGTAAATAGACACAAAGACAGATCACATATTGACATACAATATAGACCAATGAAAAGCAATAGGGATGCCCCATTAATAATTACAGTGTAAACCGAAAAGCTGCTGTGCAGAGCCGAGTTTCCCCTCTACCCTAGAGCTGGGCATAGCAGTCCATATAGTTGTTCTTTTCTCTGCATTGTCTTCCGTTTCTCTGTGGGTTTTAGCTTTTCAGTTTACTTTCATGGGTCCCACAGCTCTTCATCTTTGTCCTTGCTAAGTAGTTGTTTTCCAGGTGTCTCAATTCCAGATTCTAAAGAAGCTGTGATTTGCTGGCAGCTTCTACCCCACCATCATACAGGATAGGAGTATACATTGTTAACAGAAATGCTGAATGATTCTGTTAACTCTGACATACACTCTTAGAGTGTGAGCATGTTCTAAGTGAGGTTCTGTATGTCCTACAGCATTTGGCTTCCTGTAGACCTGAAGAATAGGAATTGCTCAGTTTTGGGTTCTCTCAAAGACAGAAATTTGATAGGTACAGACTGGTGTAATTCAGTGAGAGTGAGAACATGTATCTGTAATTCAGTACGAAGAGGGAAGAAAGAGGGTTATAAGAGTGGATGGAACCTGGGGCAAGCAACTAAGCAACAGTGTTTCTCAAACTTAAACAAAAACCCAGCACTGGGCTCAGTATGAAGACCCCGGGATCAGTCCCCTGTACTCAAAAATTAAAACACCAAAACACCCAACCCCACACAAAAATAAAAACCAGCTAAGAATTCCTAGAGAGCTTTACAGTAGTTGTTCCAGATAGTAATTTGAAGGTGATTATTGGCATGTGTTCTTGGTACTTTGGAAGTTAGGACTGCATAATGAGACCCTGTCTCAAAAAGACAAAAAAAAAAAAAAAAAAAAAAAATTTGCATGCTTTGGCCAGGCGTGGTGGCACATGTCTGTAATTCCCACACTTGGGAGGCTGAGGCAGGAGGATTGTTGTGAGTTCGAGACCAGCCTGAGCTACAAAGTGAGCTTAAGGCCAGCCTGAACTGCATAGTGAAATCCTGTCTCAAAAAGACAAAAAAAAAAAAAGGAAGTTAGGGCCTTTTTTAAAACAAAACAAAACAGGAATCAAACTCAGGATCTCATGCTGTGCTGCAGAGCTATATCCCTGGCTTGGCACCAAATCTTTTTTGGGGGGGGGGGTCTTTTGGGGGCAGGGTCTCACTATGCAGTTCAGGCAGACCTTGAGTTTACTTTGTAGTCCAGGCTGGTCTTGAACTTGCAGAGATGCTCCTGCCTCAGCCTACCTGGGATTACAAACATGCACCACCACACCTGGCTCAGTGCTGATTCTTAAAACTATTTCCTATCCTGTAATAGAGACCTAATTTTTCTAGTCCTCTAGTCCTCATCTCAATTTTCATGTCTTTATGAAGTGTTGTAATGCTTTTCTCATCTTTTCTATCTTCCATATCTCTTTTCCAATTTTCTGTCTTGCCCTTTGTGCTGCTTTTCAAAATGATACATATTTTCAGTTCATGAATTCTTTTTGAAGCTGTGTTTAATCTTATTCATCCCATCCTTACTAATTTTTTTTTTTTTTGGTGGAACCAGGGACTGAACTCAGGCCCTTGCGCTTGCTTGGCAAGTGCTTCTTCTACTGAGCCATCTCCCTGACCCCTTTACTAATTTTTAAAAAAAATCATTTCTTTATTTTATTATTGGATACAGGGTCCTGCTACACAGCTCAAACTCAGAGTGATCCTCCTGTCTCAACTTCCCCAGCACTGGGATTACAGGTGTGAACTACCATGCTCAGTTTCAGTGGCTGGCTCAGGGTGGGGCAGGTACAGCATGCAGTGCCAGGGATCAAACCCGGGTCCTGGCACTTGCCAGCTAGGTGTTTGGACTGACAAGCTATCTCCCTGGCTGTACTCCATCCTTTGAGTTTTAATTTTAAAAGATACTGAGACAAGGACTGGCCAAATAGCTCAGCAGATTAAAGCACCTATGAGCAGGAGCTGGGGTCAGGGGTTCAATCCCTGGCCATGCCCCCAGACCGCACTGAGACAGCAATTGAAACTGGGCATGGTAGCACACGCCTGTAATTCCAGCTCTTAGGAGGCTGTAAACAGGCATATCACTACAAATCTGATCTAGTGGTGGACCCTAAAGATCCTGTAGACCGTTCCCTAAAATAGATAGATAGATAGATAGATAGATAGATAGATAGATAGATAGATAGATAGAAAAAATACTGAAACAAATTTTAATTTAGTTTAAAGCATTTATCTCAGAAGTTCACTTCTTTTTTTTTTTTTTTTTTTTGTCTGTGGGCCATCAGCTGCTTGCTTGCCTATCTCCACACCCTGAGTCTGTTCTTAGGGTCCCTGCAGATGCTAGCTCCTGGGTGGCAGACTCAGGTGCACTGCGGTCAGAGTATCCAGCTGATGTGAGACTGAGCAGTGATGGTGCTAGATTGTGGTGCTCAGAAAGAGTACATGGAACTTGGGTGTTGTGAGGTCTTAAGTGAAGCCTGGCAGCAGGAGAGAGGTATTTTTGAGTATGTGTACTTGTTAAGCCTATAGATTAAATGACTATATAGGTCTCATGAGCAACTTTTAAAGTCATAGTAGGTGCTGCTTTCCAGATAAGTGGCTAATTCAGTAAGTTTTAGTAAGCTTTTTTTAATTCCCTGAGAAGAGTGAATATAACTTTTACATTTTAAAATTTTATTGGTGCACTTTAAGTATACTTACTGATCACAACACAGGGAGTTTCCACTTATACATTATATATATACCTTGATTCTTTTTTCCTCATTCCCCTCCCTTTCCTTTACCCCCATATCTCTCCTTTATTTATAAAAGTTTTGGTCAAACTTTAAGAAAGTTAATTCCATTTTCAGCAGTTAGGAACAGTATGCTTGTCTTTCTTTTTTTTTTCCTGCTCTCTCATCCACATCCTCTGCTTTTAATTTTTGTATTTTGAGACAAGCTCTTGCTACATTTCCCAGTCAGGCCTTGATCTTGCCCTTCTGCCACAGCCTCAGCCTTCTGAGGGTTGGGACTTTGTACAGGGGTGCACCACTGTGCCCAGCGCCCTTTCTGTTTGGCATGGAACCTTGGACCTAAGCAAGCACTGCCGTGCTAACCCTGCCAGAGGTTCCTCTCAGTGATGCAATCCTTCTGTAAAGTTATTGAATTTCTCCGTGGCAATACTAGCTGACTTTCCACTTCTGCACTTCTGTTATTTCAAAAACATTACATAGTTGAAATCCCAGTATGTAAGCATTTGAAATTGACTGGTTTCATTCAGTATAATTCCAGAGACTGTTCCATGTGTATGTATCAATAACTTTGTATGTTAGCATATTTATTTTTATGTATTTAAGTTGGAAAACTATGTAGTTTAGAACTCAGTTTCTACTCTGTTTTCATCTTAAACTATTTTTAAAAATAAATTTCTTTGCTTTAAATCTAGGTGACAAAGCCCGATTGCCTCCCTGTAGTCCCTCCAGCAGTATCCGCCGCACATCCTCCCTGGATACACTGGCAGCTCCGTACCTGGCTGGGCACTGGCCTCGGGACAGCCACACACAAGCTGTGCCCTGCATGAGGGACAAAGCCACACAAGTAGGTTTATTCTACCTCTTGCCTAGTGTTGTGCTTGCAGCGCTTTCTTGTGTTGTTTGCTGTGTCCTGTGCCTAGGTTCCTGAACCATAGCATACATTTGAATTTCCTCAGAGGTTCACCACAGTGTGGGCCTGGACCTCATCTCAGATGTTCTGTCTGGATCTTAGTTAGGGCCTGAAAAGTTGTATATTTAAAAGTTCTCAGCATAATTCTGATGCATGTGGATAATTTGTGCGTGGGTGGTCTTTCACTTTTTTGTTTTGTATTTAGTACAGGGTCTCACTACACACGTTGGACATATAATGCTTCTCCTGTTTTCAGCCTCCCAAGTGCTTGGATTACCGGTAGGCGCCACTATGCCCAGTTTCAGTGTGTCCTGGGGGCAGTACACCAGGGTTTGAACCCTGGCCCCTGCATCTGCCTATGCAGGTGTTTTATCACCTGAGCTATGTGGCTGGTCCTCACGTATTTGTTATAAATTAGTTTAGATCATTATAATAGTTTTAAAGAACATCATAGTATTATATATATATATTTGGTATAGGGTCTCACTTTGCAACTCAGACTAATAATGAGCCTCCTGTTTTTAGCCTCCTCAGCACTGGGGTTACAGGCATGTGCTACCACACCCAGTCTTGGTGGCTGGCTCAGTGTGCCCAGGTGCAGGGCCAGCATGGCACGTGGTGCTAGGGATCGAAGCCCAGTCCCTGTGCTTGCCTAGCAGGCGCTTAGACTACTGAGCTTTCTGGCCAGCCAATCACAATATTTTTAATGTGAAACTTTAAAATAGCTAACAGTAGGGATTACTTTTCTATTTATTCTTATGTTTTTGTGACCAAAATACTTTTATTTTATGATATTACATTCTATTGTGAAACAGCAGTCCATTGCCAAATAGGTTCTGTATATGTAAATGTCCTGACCAAGGGACTCTGGAAATGAAGTTTTATACAACTTTTGTAAATTAGATTTGTAATGTTTCCAAAAGGGTGTTATGCATACCAGTGACTGTAGCACTCCAGGAGTCTGAGGCTGGAGATTCATATGGAGTTCAGTGACTTATAAGACCTTGTCTGAAGATAAAAATATGTTTATTTTTAAAACGTTGAGGTATGATAGATACTGGAAAGAAAGAAAGAAAAGTAGGTAGGTAGGTTGGGAATGTAGCTCAGTGCAGAGTCCTGGATTCAATCCCCAGTACTACTAAAATAAACAGTAAAATATAAAAGAATCTCCAGGAATCATTCAGCTGTACATCCTAGGCCTATGAATAAAGAGGCAGAGGTCCAAGATCATACAGGGTGTTAGTGACTACATGTTAGTTCTGTGTCTTCCATAGCAATAGCCAGAACTGTAATTATGTATTTGTACAATCATTTATTCATACTTGGCAGACATCGAACTCCATGAAGATAGGAACTACGTTTGATATAACCATTGCTGTGTTTCTAGACCCACAACTTAGTTCTGTACTTGGCAGTAATTGCTCACAGAGTATTTATACAAAAGGCTTGAGTAGAAAAATTATAACTTTATTGCTAATACCAAATGAAAGAATGAAGGTTTTTGTCTTTTTTTAAAAATTTATTTGGCATAGGGTCTCAGTACACAGCTTAGACTCATAGTGATCCTCCTGTTTTCAACTTCTCCAGCGCTGAGATTACAGGCAGGTGCCACCAACTCTGGTCTCGGCGCCCAGGGTTGGGTCTGACATAGCATGCAGTACCAGGGATAGAACCTCAGCTCCTGAGCTTGGCTAAGCAGGTGCTTTGTCTGCTGAACTAGCTCACCAGCCCTGATCCTTTGTATTTTTTAAAATCAAGAAAGACATATCCCTACTTAGAGTTGAGATTTGTGTTATTTCGTGTTTAATCCCAGCACTTTCTGAGAAAAATGTCCTTTATAGAGGTAAGTAAACAGTGTGGTAGCTTGGGGCTGGTCTACATGTTAGCATTCCAGGTATTCTTGGAAGACTTTGGTTTTCTGTTCTGATACTCTTGAAACCAGGTCTTCCTACTGGGCTAGATATTTGGAATTACCTTGGGATTTATATTCTAGAGTGCTACTATAGAAATGAAAATGCAGTGAGCCCATACTCATTGTAATCAGTGAGCTTTTTCTGACATTGTGACTTTAAATCAAAGAGTTCTGCAGGACTTTATTCGAAATCTGTAACTATGCTGTTGCTTAAGGCAAAATAATAGGGAAAATTAGTAGTTTCTACTTGTTTTCTGCTTAAGCACATGTCACATATGCACTTATGTGGGTTTATTTTCTTGAACTTCGCTACAGTGCTCTTTATTTTTCCTCTGGTTTCTGAGTGTGAGTTCAGATATTTTATCATATTAGTAGGAATATTGGGAGCTCTTTATCTGTGAAAGCACTTAAATCTTCCATCAAGTTACTATGATCTGGATCTGCTTTTACTGAAGTATAAGTAAGCTGTCTTCATTTTTTTCAGTGTCTCCTAAGTTGGGAATGTTACCAGTACAAATACAAAGAAAGTATATAATTACCATACTTTTAATCTTACTTATAAAGCTTGTATGTAACATTCAAAATATAGTACAATGATTGCTGGATATTCCAGTCTTTGTGGGACCCATTTTCAGCAAATGAATGTAGTGTTAACACAATCAAAAGTTCACAAATTCCTTATTGGCAGATGTTGCTAGTTAATTAAACTTTTATAAGTTTAGGTAAAAACTTATAAATATAATAGCTAGATGTAGTGGCACATGCCCAGAATTGAGGAGGCTGAGGAGTTAATGATCCTTGCCTAAATCAGTTTATTTTCCTGGCGGATGGAAGCATGGAAGAGAAAAGAAGAAAAAGATGACCCCTCCCCTCCCAAGATACCACATTCTATACATTCTTTTGCAGCTTCTTTTTTTTACTTAATAAGGGAATTATTCTGTCTAAATGGCCTCTTACTGCCAAGAGATTTTCCCCTTCCTTGTTACGTAGAGAGATACACACTGGTTTTCCCAGACTATATTGAGAACCTCAGCAAGTGAGATACAAGATAAATACTGGACAACTTGTTCAGATTTGATAAAATTCTAATTGTACTTCTGATATGGGGTCTCACTGTGTTGCCCAGGTTGGTCTCAAACTCATGGGCTCAAGCAATCCTCGTATCTTGGCCTTCTCCTCCTTGGCCAGAGGACAGGAATGTCATTTTCCCTTACACAGTATGTTTTCAGTGCCAGGTATTTATTTGTATTTTCTGCTTGAGTGTCAGCTTTTTAAGTTGTAGGTTTGGGGGCTGGCAAGATAGCTCAGCAGACTTACTGCACCTGCTTAGGCAAGCACTGGGACTGTGATTTGATCCCTGGCACCACATGCGACGCCAGCCCTGCCCCCAGCATGGATTGAGCCAGCCAGAGTCTGGGTGGGCATAGTGGTGCACTTCTGTAATCCCAGCACTGGGGAAGCTGAAAGCAGGAGGATTACCACAAGTCTGAGCTGTGTAGCAAGACCCTGCAACAACCAAATTAAAAATCTGCGTTTGTTATAATCAGTAAAGATTGCACATTCTGGGGGCTCTTCTCCTATATACCTTTTTATTTCTTTCTTTTTTTTTTTTTTAAATGTATTTAGTATAGGGACTACAGGATCTGACTATACAGATTAGACTCATAATGATCTTCCTGTTTTCATCCTCCCAAGTGCTGGGATTGCAGGTGCTTGCCACCATGCCCAGTCTCAATTGGCCGTCTTAGTGCTGCCCAGGGGCGGGGCTAGCACAGCACCCAGGGGATCAAACTGTGGTCCCTGTGTCTGCCTAAGCAGGTACTTTAGTCTGCTGAGCTATCTGGTCAGCCCCTCCTATGCACTTTAAACATAGTATGGAGAAAAATGTGTGGGCTGGGGTCTTAGAGCTACTTCCTGCCTCCTGAGACTTTAGGCGATTTATCTGACCACTTGTTGACCTAATATTGTTATCTACAAACTCCGTAGAACTTTATATTTGTCAAACCAGTTACAGCATAAGAGAAATAAAAATGCCTCACTTATGAGTGCAAGAATGTTGGTTGTTACTAACATGCATCTTTACACTTTGTTCAGTGAGTATTATACTTACCACTTAATTTTGATTATGTAATTAATAACTTCTTAGTAATAAAAATTAAAATATTCCAGAAAATTATAATTATACAATGCTGGGAAAATTATATTTGGCTTGTGGCATTTTAAATGTGTTCTGATATCTTAATTTTTCTCTAATGAGAGTGAATTTGAATAATAGAAAAGACTGTGACAGAGGTTATTAGAGTTACTAAATGATTTTTGTTAATATATTCCTTACTCTTTTTCCTTTTGTAGACAGACAGTGCCTGGGCTGAAGAATATGCTGAGAAGAAGAAGGGATCTCACAAGCGTTCAGCATCCTGGGGCAGCACAGATCAACTTAAAGAGGTTAGAAAGTGTTCCCAGATACTGAAAATTTGACTAGTGCATGGAAGTTTTAGGTGGCAACTATTTGTTGTTTTCTGTACATTTAAAAATTTTTTTTCTTTACTTCCAGAAGAACAGAAAAAGTTGTGTTGATTTGATAAAGATGTTAATGGAGAAATCTGCACATTACTTATGTGATGGGTTTTATCCTTTTTCTCTCCTTTAGCAGAGTCCATACATGTTAATACAATATAAATACCAGATTTATAAAATTATAATATAGTAGATTCACATTTATTATTTTTCTGAAATTTGGTAATTCAGTATGACCAGGTTGATTATCGATTTGTACTGTGATTATCATGTCCTGTGCCAATAATGAATGATATTTGCATTATATACAAATGTAGAAATGTAAGAGACAAATTCAGTTAGGGGATAACAAAATAATCATTGAAATTGCGTTTGTTATTGAAGTTGATGTCTGTGAGTGTGTTTCATGGCTTGACTTGATTTTCAAATGTGTATTTTTGGATCTTTTGAAGATTAGGTATTCAGTAAAATCCTACATCTAAAAAAAAGTTGACTTAAGGTATTCTAAGTGCTGACAACTTCATTTGTTTAGTACTTGAGAAATTTGAAGAAGTGGAACAATATTGGAAGATAAACATGCATGGTTGTACCATATGTATAGGTGTGTATATAAGTATGACAACTTGGCACAATAAATCAAGTTTTGTGATATAGTTTAAAGATTTGAGCATTTATTAAGGGTGAGCTTTATTTGCTTTTAGTAAGCAAGGATATGTTTTTATTTTGTGTGAAAAACACTTATCTACTTATTTCCCCCCTTTTTAGATTGCCAAATTACGCCAGCAGTTGCAAAGAAGCAAACATAGCAGTCGGCATCACCGAGATAAAGAAAGACAGTCTCCATTCCATGGTAACCACGCAGCTATCAACCAGTGTCAGGTAGGTGCACAGGTGTCACAAAATGCAGAAAAATAACCTGTTTTCTGGTGATTTGTTGTATTGTAGGTAATTATTTAGGAAACAGTTTCCAAAATAATACTGTTTTTGGTGACCTGAGATAAGACTTCTAGGAGACATAGTTACGTCTTGGTTTATTATATTGGAGACATGATAATAAGGTCTTCAGCATTAGCTCTGGGACAGACCTGGGGTGAGTAGCTTGTCCTTTCTAAGTTTCAGTCTCCTCATCTGAAGATTGGTAGTAGTGATACTGTGTCCTGAAGTCTGGGGGAGAAAAGGCCTTCAGTTGCTCTGATTCCTTCCAGAGGGCCTTTAGAACTGCTCTTGGTATTGTGCCCTGGGACCATCTTTCTGAGTTGAGGTTGGCTAGGGACCTATGGCGAGGGAGAACACATTTCAGCCGCTGTGATTGAGTCTTTCATGTCCCAAAAATGAAACTATGGGATTGGAGGAGCCAGACTCAGTGCTGAGGGAAAGTTCAGTTGAGTGACTTTCAGATCACCTTGTGGGGTTGAACTTTGGTAAACTGTGTGTTGCTTCTTAGCTAAGTGACTGCTATCTATTTTTTAAATAAGGTCTTACTACTCTCATTCTGTAGTTCATGGTTTCTTTCTTGGCTTAATAGTGTTGTTGAGTACTTTTTTTTTTTTTGCGGAACCAGGGATTGAACTCAGGCCCTTGCGCTTGCCAGGGAAGCGCTTATTCCACTGAGCCATCTCCCTGGCCCTGTTGTTGAGTACTTAACAACAGAGACCATTTGACCAATAAAACCTAAATTTGTTATTTGGCCTTTTATAGGATGTTTGTCCACTGCCTCTACAGTTTCTAAGTACAGTATGTGTGGATTATTTGCCTTAGAAAGTATGAATAATTTTATTTATTTCCAAACTAATTTTTCCTAAAGTATTTATTGGGGATCAATTTTGACTTTACAAATTTGTAGGTTGGCTATAGTTTCCAGTAACATTTTCACATAATATAATCTGAAGGTATGACTAGATACCAATACATTTATTTTTAGTACCTGTTCACAGTACATAACCATTACATTTATCATGGAAAATTGGTACATATGTACAATACATCTTAATTCTTTTATTTTTTTCATCCCTCACCACTCCCCTCTGCTTACACTCCCCTTCCCATTTGCGAAAGTTATCTTCATCAATTTTTTCTTTCAGTTCTTTTTTTTCTATCCCCTTTCCTTCTTCTCCCTCCATCTCTTGTTTCATTTATTTGAAAAAGCTCTCCCTACTTCTCATATAAGAAAAACCATGCAATATGAAAAGTTGTAAGAGCTGGGGATATAATTCAGTGGCATAAGTACCTGCCTGGCAAGCTCAAAGTCCTGCGTTTGATCTCTCATACCAAAAAAGCCATAAAAATATTTATTTATGTGTCTAACTTATTTTACTTAACAATTATGTTCTTATTTTTATTTTTAATTTAACTTACTTTTTAAAAAATTTTGCGGTATCGGGGATTGAACTTGGGACCTCGTGCTTGCCAGGCAGGTGCTTATGCCCCTGAGCTATATCCCCAGCCCCATACCTCCTCATCTTGAAAAGACTGAAGACTTAGATGGTTTGACAGGTAAATCCCCTGTCTTTACCTTCTAGTTCACCCATAAATATGTACTCCTATTTATTTCTTAAAAAGTTCATTTTTAGTCCTAATTCATATTTTTACTCTGAACAAAGGTTAAAATTGACTTTTATTAAGTTAATTGATGAGGCAGGGGATCGTTGCAAGTTCAAGACCAGCCTGATCTACAAAGTGAGCTCAAGGCCAGCTTGAACTGAACAGTGAGACCTTGTCTCAAAAAGGCCTCCCTTCTCCAACAAAAAGTGATGAGTTTATAAGACTTAAGTTTCTGAAGTGACTTTTGGGGTATATGCAGGAGGAAATACTGTTAAATACTATTAAATTTTATATTGAAACAGAGTCTTGCTAACTCGTCAAGGCCGCTCTAACTTGCAGTCCTGTGGCAGCCTCCCAGAGTACTGGGTATACATTACAGGTGTGCACCACCACTCCTGGCTGAAATGATCATTTGTTTCATAAAAATAAGCAATTTTAAAGTAGTAAAATCATCCAAAATCTTTTTCCTTGAAAGTTCAATTTAATAAGTATTACTAGATTGTGCATAAAATTCGTGCTTCCTTGATTCTGAAGCATCACTTTGTAGAGACAGCAAGAACTCAAAACTACAGCAAGTTAAAACATAAATTTATCTAGGTTGAATTTTGTATACTGTACACATCTGTCAAAAATCTTCACTGCTTGAGTTGTTTTGTTGAATGCTCACAGCCATCTACAGAGCAGGCGTATGTGCATCTTGATTGTTAAAACAGTGGTAGTCATGTTTAGTTGAAACTGTCAGACTCTAAAGGTGAAAAGTTTTCCATGAAGTTATTGGTGTGGCTTTATTTATGTAAGTTTTCTCTTAATGGACAATGTATCAAGGATGAGGCCATTCATCATCCATATATTTGTTACATGTCTCTAACTGGCAGCCTAAGGTTCGCTAGGAAATGTGATAATGCAGTAGTAGTGTCATCCAAAGAAAAAGGTATGTTATCTTATCCTGTCTCAGAGCTATAAGTGGCTTATGATGTAACACTGTGTAATCAATGAGTGTGTTGATTGTTAAAGTATACAATGCAAGCATTTTCATCCTTGAACTGAGGATAAAACCATGTAGAAAAAGGCTTTTCAGAGAAAATGGTGTCTGGCTAATTCTTGCTAGGTAAACAGAAGTCATGTTTCTAGGTAGAGGTTGGTAGTAAGAAACAAGATTGGAGCGGTAAATAGCCAAACCTGAAAGTTTCCGTGGTTCAGTTGTTAACACATTGGGATTCCACCCTAGGATCACCACGGAACTGTTTTTTAAATTGTCAGGAAAGCATTTTATACAATGGTCATATGGTTTGAGAATAGGCAAGGGAATGACTTAAGAATAGGAGTTAGTAAGCCAAGTAAGAAAGGAGGGTAGCCTTGGGTAAGAGAATCTTTGAAACTGATTGAGAACAAACAAACTTAAGGGCCACTTGGAAGGTAATAATAGTTGAACTCAGTTGAACTGCTTACTAAGTGAGAAGCATGTGAACAGTATTTATACATACTATTGGTGTTTAATCTTTATCTTAAGATGTTACAGAGTAGGAAATCAAGGCTGAGAGAGGTCAGATACCTTGTTCAGGGTCATACTAGGCAGAGCTGGGATTTTGATATAGATGGTCTAACCTTGGAGTCTGGGATTGTATACTTTCTACTGGCTAAAATTAACAAAGATATGGAAATAAAAGAACTAAGCAAGTTTTAGCTCTTAAAATATTTAAAAATAATGCCTACTTCAGTACCATATGTAAAAATAAATCAAGCCCAGTTATGGCAAGAGTGATATGCAGCATAGTGACATATAGTGACTTATTGTCTCCAAGTAAAAATACTAGGGGTTGGGGATAGAGATCAGTGTGAAAGCTTTGGTTTAATTCTGGTACCACTGCTGGGGAGATGGCTCAGTAGAATAAGCATTTCCCTGGCAAGTGCAAGGGCCTGAGTTCAATCCCTGGTTCTGCCAATTCTGGTACCACTTAAAAAATGTCTATGATGTTGGAGTAGGCAGTGGTTTCTTACCTATGGAACCAAAAGCACAAGCAAGAAAAAAAAAATGGATAAATTGAATTTAATCAAAATTAAAACTTGTGCTTCAAAGTATACCATCAAGAAAGTGAAAAGATAGTCCACAGGATATTCACAGATCATCACATGGTAAAGCATTTATATCTGCAATATTGAGAACTGTTGCAACTCAATAATGAAAAGACAGTTAGTTTAAAAACATACAAAAGGTCTGAATAGAATTCTTAAGGAAGATACACCAATAGCCAAAAAGCATGTACAAAGGATACTTAATACAATTTGTGAATAGGGAAGTTGAATTTCAAAACTCAGTGAGGTACCGTCTTACTCATCAGGATGGCTATAGTGTAAAAAGAGATAAAAATCAATGATAAGATGTGGAGAGGTTGGAACCATCATATGTAACTGGTAAAAATGAGAAATGGTATTTAGGAGAAAATTCTGGCAGTTCCTCAAAAGGCTAAACATAGAGTTGTTCTGATAAGCCAGTGCTTCTTCCTCTGCTATGGTATGTAGCCAGTGTTATTGAGGGAAAGAAGTTAGAGTTGAACTCTACTGAACTGGTCATTTGAAAGTGGCAAGCACTCCATATGGCTCTTATATGCATTCCTGAAAACATATCTACATAAGAACTTTACACAGACATTATTAACAGCATTATTTTTTTTTCCTTCTCTTTTTTCATTTTTATTTTTTAGACTACAAAATAGTGATAGAAAAAAGCATTAAAAAACCAGACAAAAAGGGCAAAACCACACACCCACATGCACAAGATGGGTAAGGCAATGATCCCGAGAACCCTCAGCAGGTCCTTGAAACTAGAAGCCAATTGGTAGAATTCCCACCCTGACTAACCACACATGCTGATATATGTGAATGAAGCAACTGCACAGAAGATAGCTATGTGCAGTAAGTAGTAAGGTCATGCTTGGAATGCCTGTCATACTGTCTCTCAAGTAAATGTTTGTTAAAAAAAACAAAACAAAACATAATAAATGAAAACAAGAGACAAGAAAAAAAATGTCACAGGACTGTCCTGCTACAATGCTATACATGCCCAGATTTCCAAATTTCTGTGCAAAAATATGTAATTGTTTATTCATATTTTAAAAATATTTTACAAATTTTTTCTTCATATTTTATAAGGAACCAAAGCCTAACATATCAATACTTGATGGAAAATACCTGCTCCATTGCCATGTCCAAGATGCCCGATATTCAGACAGACAGGTTAAGCTCAACTGCCTATGTTATAGGGCAGTAACAATAAGCTTCTCTTCTAGAGGGCCAACAACCCAAGATTGCAGACCAAAAATTAAAGAAAAAGGGCTGTAAGGACAGCCAACACTCTGGCATCAGCCCCTCAAAGTCAGTGAAGACCCAGGACACATGAGAACCGGCATTGCAGCATCATATAACTCAGTGGTGTCCCACATCTTCTGATCAAGGAGATCATGGGGCCACAGAGGAGAGTGATTGATGATGTAGGGTGTGCCCATTTCTCTCCATGTTCCAACGTCACATGGAGACGTCTCAGGCTTTCACAGAGAGCAGATCAGTTAAGTAATGGCCTCGACTCATCCACATGGCCGACACCAACAAAAGGATCCATAAACTGCAGTATAGTAATTCAGGGTAAATCCAGAAGGATTTGACTGACCCTATCAGACACAGAAGCCACACTTCTCATTCTATAAGTCTTGCTCCATCCCGGTCTCAACCATTCAGCAGAAAAGTACAAAAACAAGGTATAAAAAGTAAAGCCATGTTAATATCCTGAGCCATAAAAGACTCAAGTCAACAACTTCTGACATTGCCAGTCCTACAGATAACCCACCACTATTATGGACCACCAGACTATATTGGAATATCCCACTGAATTCACACACCTACAACACCTAAATGACAATGGAATACCCCTCTCTGACAAAACCAAACAAAAAAGGGGATACAAATGAAGGACCACCCTGTATCCATTATAAAAGTCAGGATAGATACACAGCCACTTTCTCTTAACAGAATGAGTAGAAAGATTTGTTCCAATAGTATTTGTGGACAAGATATAATGTCTGCCTCATGTACAATGAACAACCACCAAGACAACAATATGCAGTACACTTAATTATCGAAACTGGCCTACTAATTGGTTTTGAAACTCTCATTGCTATTTGTTTCTCAATAAAATTATTTTTTGAAAAAGAAATGATACAAAATTTCACTAAGCACGCAGCGTCCTCCCCACCAGCCGGAGCCTGACACGCCGTGCAGGAGCATGGCACAGCATGCTCGACTTCATGCTCGGTGCCAAAGCTTTGCCAGTTTGAGAATTTATCCACATGGATTGGTATTGTCGGGCCTTCAGAGCTATGACAACAATACCCAGGGCAAAGAAGAAATTGATAATCTTTTGAACAAAATAGAAGAGAGAATGAAAGAATTAAGTCAGGCCGGTATTGGGCTGGGGAAGCATTTGCCAACCATAGTTCAAGGAGGAGCCATTCTTCTGCTTCACAGAAAAACAAAAATAACAAATGCACAAAATACAACTGCTAGAATTACAAAACTCATTCATCCAAGGGGGCTGGAAGGCAGAAAGGACAGACAGGAGGGTAAATGGCATGGGGGGGGGGAGCGGGAACAAAGTACTCAAATCAGTCCAGACACAGGGACTGGCAAATGCTAGAAGACAGCTATGGAAAAACCTGTGGTTCATTTAGACTCATGATGGTATTAAAAATCCACACACTGGTGTCAGGAAGATTCTGCCTTATATGCACTCAAGACAACAAATGTTCCAATTCTTAAAAGAGAAGCCATTCATACTGCCCTCAGCTGATGGATATCTGGTTGAGTATGACATAGATGAAGTAGTGTATGATGAAGATTCACCTTATTGGAACATTAAAATTCTACATTCAAAACAATTTAGAAATATTCTTATTCTTAGTGGGGATGTTAATTTGGCAGAGTGATTTGGCATATACCCAGGCCATCATTGGCAGTGGCAAAGAAGATTACACTGGCAAAGATGTACTGATTCTGGGTGGTGGAGATGGAGGAATATTATGTGAAATAGTCATACTGAAGCCAAAGATGGTCACTATGGTAGAGATTGTCCAAATGGTGATTGATGCATGTAAGAAATACATGCGGAAAATGTGTAGCGACGTCTTAGACAATCTCAAAGGAGATTGCTATCAGGTTCTAATATAAGACTGTATTCCAGTACTGAAGAGGTACACCAAAGAAGAGAGAGTTTGATTATGTGATTAATGATTTGACTGCTGTTCCAATCTCCACATCTCCAAAAGATTCCACATGGATAGTAAATATTTTCAATAGGGGAACTGTGTCAGTTTGACAGTAGCTCTGTCGCTCTATGAAGAACAGCTTGGGCATCTGTTTTGTCCTGTGGAATTCTCCAAGGAGATTGTCTGTGTCCCTTCATACTTGGAATTGTGAATATTTTACACTGTCTGGAAGAAAGCAAAACCTGAAGATGACTATTCCCACAGTTGTGCTACAGATGGCCTTCTTGACCTCCATATCCTGTACACACCATCAAATGAGTCAGGCAATTGATCGTGACTTTCTTAATGTTTTCTCTTTTTAATTATTTTTAATTTAAAAAACAAATGGAAAATGTATATTTTGATGAACCTAGGGTGTTACTTTTTTGAAAGTCAGCTGAAGGACAATTACACAGGCTGTGAAATGCACTGACCCCCTAGAATGTGATCTTTATTACTTTTTATTTCAGTGTGGGACTTTTCATTTTGTTTTGTTTTGATTTTTTTAAAATTCATTTATTTATTACAGTGTCTCGCTACACATCACGGATTCTTTTTTTGCAGGGGTGGGGGGTCAGCTCAGCCCGCCCTGGGGGGAGGGGCTGGCATGGCATGTGGTGCTGGGGCTTGAACCACAGTCCCTGAGAGGCGCTTTAGACTGCTGAGTTATCTTGCCAGCCCTTTTGTTTTGATTTTGATAGAACTTAAATTTGGACCTTTGGAGGAATGAACATCATTATTTTGTTTTGGAGGGAAGTTCTTGAAGCTTTTTTAAAAAATGACTTAGATTTTAAAATATGGTGCTTATAAGAAAGTTAAAAATTAATAGCAATGCTTCAGTTAAAGTTACAAAAGAAAAAAAAATTTCACTAAGCAAAGTAATAGGAATTCAACAATGGTTGCTGTATTACATGATGCTGTCTTCAAATTAAGTTGCTCATGCTACCAGATAAAAACATACAAGATTAGTTTAAAGAAAAAAGCAAAATAATAATATACCTTTCACAATAATACCTCAAAAAATGAAATACTTAGGGATCAGTCTCATGAAGTAAAAGATTTACGTAGTGAAAATTATAGTATTTTAAAAAGAGATCAAAGAGGATTTCAGAAAATAAAAGTTATCATATCACAACCTGGATAGGAGAAATGAACATTGTGAAAAACACAAACTTAATACTTCCATCTCTCAGTGGGTTATCTGAAGATGATACTGACTTCTATAGTATTTCTGTTCTCCTCCAAATAAATAATTTTTAAAGTATTTACAAAATAGCCTTTCAAGTAATTGACAGTCTTCATGTATACTGAATACTTTTTCCACACTGAATGCATAGGCTTTGGCTACAATGTAACACCATTCTGAAAAAGCATTTCTGACTGCCAAATTTTTTTCCACATTTTGATATGCAGTTCCTCCGCATTATGAAGGGAATTTCTTATTTTTTAAATGAAAGTTTTTTGGGCTGGCAAGATAGCTCAGCAGGGTGGGGAGATGGCTCAGTGGGACAAGTGCTTCCCTGGCAAGCACCAGGGTCTGAGTTCAATCCCTGGTCCTCCCTCCCCCGCAAAAAAAGATAGTTCAACAGACTAAAGTGCCTGCTTAGGCAAGCTTTGGTAGCACAGGAGCCTGGGTTCTCACCCCAGCACCACATGCTGTGCCAGCACGGGGCAGCCTGAGTTGACCAGTCCAGGTGTTGTAGCAGACACCTGTAATCCCAGTGCTGGGGAGGCTAGAAAGCAGGAGGGTCACAAGTCCAAGCTGCCTGGTGAGAGAGACACTGCAACAACCAAATACATTAAATAACAAAAGAATATAAAAACATTTAAAATAAATAAAATGAAAGTTTTGTAGGAAATTTTTCCCCACTGCATACATACATAGGACCTTTCTTGTATGTGCATTTTTTTTTTCTGTATCTGATCACATTTTTGTGCACTGAATTATTTTCCCCATGGTTCAAGTGAATTGGGTTACTTCCCAAGGTGAATTCTTTTTCTTTTTTATCTTGAGTCAGAGTTTTACTAGGCAAAATTCAGGCTGGCCTCAAATTCACAGTGATACTCCTGCTTCAGCTTCATGAGTGCTGGGATTAAAGGCATGCACCGTCACACCCACCTCTTGAATTCTTTCATGTTTGTGAGAATCATTCTGGTGGTGGAGAGATTTATCACAGTCCTTACATGCAGTGTTTCTCATCACTGAAAGAACTCAGAACTGTGAGTTCTTTCATGACTCTGAACAGTGACTTATGTCTTTTTTTTGCTTTTCCACATTGCTTCCATACATAGGGTTTCTCCCCAGTGTGAATTCGTTCGTGTATTCGAAGGCTACTATTTTGACTGAACGCTTTCCCACACTGCTTACATACATAGGGTTTCTCCCTAGTGTGTGTTCTTTCATGATTTTTATAGACATTATGCCTGCTGAATGCTTTCTGACATTGTTGACATAAATACATTTTCTTTCCCATAGAGGATTTTCTTTGCCTACTTGAAGACTTGCTAGAAAATTCATTTCTGCATTGCTTATATACATAAGATACTTTCCCAGTTTGACTTTTTTCCTACATTTTGAAAAGGAATTACTAACTGCTAATTCTTTTACACATTTCTTAGTTACATGGGGTTTTTCTTCAGCATGTAGCATGTAGGCTTTCCCACTATTCATACCTATAATACCTAGAGTTTTTTCACTAACATCAGAGTTGGTGTCTTTACATTGTCCATTTAGAAAGGGATTCTTTCCAGACTTTCTGATTCTATGCTTCTGAATAGACTAGAAATCACTGCAGGTTTTTCCATCTTCCTCACATTTATATAGCTTCTCTTCAAATCTGAAAGAATTCTCTGCATCATATCTAGACCTTTAATATTCATCAGTGTTTCCCATATCCTGTCTCCGTGGAACTTCTTTTGGGCTGGATTCAGCAAATCCCACTCTGCTGAGGTGAAGTTCACAGCTACATCCTCAAAGGTCAGTCTTCATTGGATGGCTTGAGGGTCTCTGAGGATCCTTTGCAGCCTACAGCAAGATGAAATCAACAGTATTGTTAATGGTACCCAAAGTTACAAGCAACATGAATGCTTATTGACTGGTCCATAGGTAAATAAACTGTCATGTATCTATACTATAACATTACTTGATCATAGTAATAAATGGGGTACTGATACATGTTATGACATGGATAATCCCTTTCATACACTTAAGTTAAAGAAGCCAGACATCAAAGGACACACATTGTATGGTTCCACTTATTTATTCATTTAGGTTTTAAAATTTTTATTGGTACATTTTTTATTTTTTTCCAGAACTGGGGATTGAATTTGAGACCTTGCACTTGCCAGTCAGGCACTTGTGCTGTTGAGCTGTCTCCCCAGTTGGGACATTTTAAATATACATAATGATAACATTCATCATAGGGAACATGTATGTGGACATGATATATCATGCTGCTGCTTTTTTCCCCATTCCTCTATCTTGAATCTTTCTTCCCCTTCTTATTTGGAAAATCTTTGCTTACATTTTTGTCTCTTCTTTCCAACCCCCCTCACTTCCACTGTTGTTTCCCTTCTCTTTGAACATTTTCGTCCCGTTTTCAAGTATCTGTTATATATTTTGGTCCTTATCTACACTTCTGGTTTCTCATACCAGAGAAAAAATATGGTATCTAAGCATGTGTGTTTACTTTTTATGGTCTCATTGTATATACATTTAGCTAGGAATGGTTCCATTTGTAAGAAATATCCAGAATAATCTGACCCACACACATAGAAAGTAGATTCACGTTTGCTTCTCCTGGACAAATGGGCTGAAATGGGAAATGTCTCATAATAGATAAAGAATTTATTCTTGGTGTGATTTGAAGGTTGCTTGTGGTGGGAGTTGTACATCTGTTCAATATTAGTATTTTTAAAAGTCATGCACTTCATTTTCCATGGTGCTAAGGGTGGAACTCAGGGGCATGGTTCATACCAGGCAAAAGTACTGTCAATTCCATGTCCTTTAAATGGATGGTGTGCTGTTGCTCATATCTCAGGCCATTTGTGGTAGTGTGGTAGTGACAGTGAATGGATTAGTTGTTTTAAGAACAAAAAAGTCAAGTGAAAATTATGTCTGTGTATTTTTTAAATGAAATAGAAAAAGAGTTATTCAGAGTTTCACCATCTAAAGGGTGACACACTGGATGGTTAACAACCTAAGATCACAAGACAGAGTTGGAGAAATAGAAGAGCCACAAGGCCAGCCAACATTTTGGACCTAGCCTTTCAAGGTCAGCGAAGACTCAGGACATAGGAGAACCTGTACTGCAGTATCATGAGACTCAGGTGAGCTCCAAATTTTCTGAGCAAGGAGATTGTGGAGCCACAGAGGAAAGAGA
>PVKA01026570.1:11570-31652 GCA_004027165.1 Ctenomys sociabilis | reverse complement strand
GCACCACTGTCTCAGTGTCAGTTTACATCCATTGGTTGATTATTGTAATCTGTGCTTTTAATCACATGCTATGTCCTTAAAGACTTTCGTTATGGAAGTTCTATGAGTTACTGAGAGTGTGCATTTCATTATATTTCTCCTATGCAACACCCTTTTATTTCCTCCTAGTTCTATGACCTATTCATATATTTTAGTGATAAAGTATCCAATGTAAAGTTGGTCATTCTGAATTGAACAGTCCATTACCTTAAATACATTCCAAGTGTTGTTCAACTGCTGCCATTTTCTTGTTCCAAACTATTTCATCATTATCTTCCTAATATGAGTAAGAAAGGAAGAACTGAAATTATTTGTAGATCCGCATGATACTTTACACAGAAGCCCCAAAGCTAACCAAAAATAACTCTTAGAAGTAGAACACAATATCTGCAGAGTAGCAGGATACAAGGTCAACATGCAAACATCATGTTGCATTTTTGTATATTATCAAAATAATACCATTCTCAGTAGAGTCAAGAAGAATGATACATTTGGAGTTAACCAAATTAGCAAGCAAGGAAAGAGCTCCACTTAGAAAACTGCAATACCCTGAAAAGGGGAGATTGAAGAGGATATCAGAAAATGGAAAGACGTTTTGCTCCTATACAGGTAGAACCAATATGGTCGAAATGACCTGCTCCAACACTGCCACCTATGAAGATTCAGTGCAGTCCCAATCAAAATACTAATGGCATTCTGCACAGATATAGAAAAAAAGATCTAAAATTCGTATCAGACACAAAAGATTCTAAATAACTAAACTAATTTTGAGCAACAAGAGCAAAATAGAATGTATAGCAATATCTGATTTCAAGCTATACTAGAAAGCAGTAGTAAGAAAAATGGCTGGTACTGGAGAAAACATGGGAGTGCAGATCCCTGAAACAGGACGGAGGGTATGGAAACTTCCCCAGACACGTTCAGGTATTTGATCTCTCACAAAGGGACTAAAAGCATGTGCTAGAAGAGAGCTAGCCCATTCAATAAGTGGTGCTAGGAAAACTGATCATCCATGTGCAGAATTTTGAAACTAGACTCTTCCACCTCACCATATGCTAAATTAAGTAAAATAGAAAAAAAAAACAAACATTAAAATGAAAAAGTTAAACATATTGGAAGATAAAACAGGTACAATATTTGAAGACAGGTATAAGAAAGGGTTTTATAAACAGAACCTGAATCACACAAGTAACATCATCAAAAAAGTTATTAATGTCATTATATCAGACTAAAAAGGTGTGGCACAGCAAAAATATCAATCAGTGGAGTGAAGAGACCAGCTACAATATGTAGTAAAAGTGTGCAGCTACTCCTCAGAGGACTAATAGCTAGAATGTACAAAGAACTAAATACAGTGAAATCATTTAAAAATTAATGAGCCAGTCAAGAAATGGGCTAGAGAAATGAGCAGGTATCTTCCTAGAGGAATAATAATACATGAAAAATGCTGAACAACACTAGCTATCAGAGTCATGCAAATTACAACAATGCTAAGGCTCCATATTACTCCAAAATGAATCACCAGCATTACAATATCAATCAATAACGAATGCTGGTGAGGCTGGGTGAAAAAGGGACACTCCTTCATTACTGGTAGGAATGTAAACTAGAGCAACCACGAGGAAAATCAATACAGCAATTTCTCAAAAAACTGTTATTGTAAATTCCATATGATCCAGCTTTCTCCCTACCACTTATCTTCCCCAAAATCTTAATTCATCATACTACAGAAATATATGCAGAACAATGTTTAGAGAAGCACAACTTGTAACAGCTAAAACCTAGAAGCAGCATACATACCCATCAGCTGCTGCCCAAATAAAGTAAGTGCAGCATCTCTAGATAATGAATTATTATTCTATACATAATTACAGATCCCAGATATTTGGAGCAAAATGAATATGCATGTGAAATATAATGGTCAATGAAATAAAATCAGATACACAAGCTTAAATACCCTGATATTTCTCAGTTGAATGAGACAACATAAAAATAATGAGGATAATAAGGATGGATAGAAATGGGCAAGGAGATAGATCCTAAAATATGGAACTAGTCAAAGGAAAATACGTGAGAAGGAGGGAAAGAGAGAGTAAGTGGAATAAAGATTTGTCATGTGCAGAAGCCTAAGAATCTCAATTAATATGAGCATCAGATGTCATCACATGGGCTAATATTAAAAATATCTAATGGAATATTTGGAGGAAGCAAAAGTGGGAGGGAAGGGGAAAAGAATTTTGAAGAAAATAAGAAGGAAGTTGTAGAATGTACATGATATCCTTTCCCAAGAAGTTTTTAAATTACATGAAGTGGCTGGGGAGATACCTCAGCAGTCTAAGTGCCTGGCTGACAAGCGTAAGGACCTGGGTTCAATCCCTGGTATTACATGCTGTGCTGGTCCCAGAATGCCTGGGTGCTGGCACATGCCTATAATCCCAGCACTGAGGAGGCTGAAACAGGAGGATCTCTATGAGTTTGTGTTGCATAGTGAGACTCTGTAATAAATAAATACATAAATAAACTGCAGGAACTGCAAACATGCACAAATAAAGTGAAAAAGAAAAGGAATAGAGAATACTGTGGTGAACCAAAGAAACCAGATAAAAGAACACATGATAGAAATAATTCAGTGTATGAAGCCTGAGAATAGCAAGCACTGTTCAAATAGATAAATGATAAGAAAGAAAGGAAGAAAGAAAGAAAAAAAGAAAGAAAGAAAGAAAGAAAGAAAGAAAGAAAGAAAGAAAGAAAGAAAGAAAGAAAGAAAGAAAGACAAATGTTAAGAAACCTCTTTAACTCAATACTGATAAACAAAATGATAGACATTGTCTCATGTCTGGAAATAGAAGGTTGAATGGAAAGCACAGTGTGAGATTACAGAAATGACATAAATATTGTCTGTGTTGGTTACATCATGGATGTAATGTTTTCAGAAATACTAGATTTGAACTTCTAAGATCTTCATTTTATCATATATATATATACATACATATATATATATATATATATATATATATATATATATATATATATATATATATATATATTCAACAATATATATAAATACATTTCAAGGAAAGATAGTCATAATCATAATCCTGAAGACAAGTCTGCCAGTACCTTATCTTAAGGTAATGCTATTCCATGGGATTAAGAGATGTGAAGGAAGGACCACAAGGTCTTCTACTAAGCAATGTTATTTAATTTTAAAGAATTGTGGTTGCACATGCAGTAGTAACAGTAAATAAACTATTCTGTCTAAAGCTTGTGAAGACCTCATTTACTTCATACAGAGGAAAAGAAACAGAAGCTTGAATGGCCAATGCCACACAGGTGGTAAAGAAGGCACCAAAGAATTTAACTTCTGTCACATCCCACAGTCCGTACTCTTTTGCAGTATTTTGGCTTTTGTTCCATAAAGCATCTGGCTTTTAATACAGCTAAAAGACTTTTGAAAAATGACAGAAAAATGGGCACAAACCACTCACAGGGATCTAAGTTAAGTGTCTGAAATTTTGCCAAAGAATTATTCAACCAAAGTTGAGACTGGAAAATGCAAATTAAAGAATGAAATATTGAGCAACACTTATCAGAACAGAAAATAGGGGGAAAGGTGCCGTTGTGCCAAGTGTTGGTGAAGATGCAATCATTCAAGAACTGTAGCACATTGATTATGTCAAGATCCTGAGACATGCTGGAAATTTTTCTGATAGTACTTCATGAAATTAAGTGGCCATATGCCTTATAATTATAATTAATCACTTTCATTCCTGAGCACATAGTGCAGAGAATTTATATAAGATCTGTAGAAAATAGTTGGTTACAATGGCTGTGTGTGTATTTATTACAATGGACTTGTGGTATAGTCAGTAGCACAGTAGAAAAGTGATTCACAATGAATCCAATGGAACATATTTTGACAGTAAGGGACTAAACATTTATATAAACTGTACATAGTAGGTAAAACTATATATTACATAAATTTTTGCATATTGTTGGATTAAAAGCTTCAGAGTGATAATATTGATGGGGGAGATGAATACAGGTAGAGATAAGACATCGAAATAAAATAAAAATAGTACTAAGCAGGGCTTTTCTCTTATGAGTAACAGTGGTAGCTAACACATACATACTCATATATGAAATAGATAAACTTAAATACAGATATACTGATGTGATAGAAGTCATTGATTCAGCTCCGGTAAATAATTTACAAATTTGGATGCAGTCCTATGCAAATGTATGGTGCAAAGTTCAGAAGACCATTGTGTGTGTGTGTGTGTGTGTGTGTGTGTGTGTGTGTGCTTTGTGTAGCATTTTAAAGAACCCTATCCTATAAGGCAAAGTGGAAAGAACTATGAAAAGTTTGGCTTCCCACTGGGATAGCTGTACCATCCCATTGCTGAACGTTCTGCGTAGTCAGGGTGAACCTATCACTGAAGATTTAAGCAAGATTTTGTTGAAATTCTGTACCTCAGTGATGTTCGTGATGTTCTCCTCATGGTGACTGTAATAACAATCCTGACAAGTGATGCTCTGTGCATGGAGAACATCCTGGTAGCAAAGGGAGATAGGGTGTGCAAAGTTCCCTCAATTATATCATGTATTGAAGATCAGTTTCTATAAGAGACCTTGTGACCATTGAGCTGGCACATGTGGTGGTGGGCAAAGTAGTGCCTGCACCCATTTCTCTTCCTACATTCTCAGGCTGTTGAATCACCTATAAATATCATATATCTGGACTTTTTTAAGAAGGTAGGGAAGATCATCATATGTTTAGGGCTCAGGCTAGCTCATTAACTTCAGAAGTCTATCTGTGCACTGACTGGCCTCAGCAATAATTTCATTACAGATTTATTTTGTGATTTGTGCCTTTTAATACATGGCAATATCACATATGAAACCACTATCTATTTAAGGATAAACAAATGACAGTGTCAAATGCATGGTTAAATGAATGATGGAACACCATGTTTCCTGCCTACTTTCTGTGACATCCATAAGAAACAGTAGGTTCATTTTACTTAAAGGATACCCAACACAATAGAAATGAGAAAGCACAAAGCCAGAGAATCATCACAAGTGGTCTACAAAATTGGTGGATGTGAATCCAGAGTTCTAGGCAAGTTTTCAAAAGGAAGAGTACCAAATTGCCATCTAAGCACAGCAAGAGAATTCAGTGATGGTTTCTCTCACCCAGAGGAACTCTATGTACTTTGAAGTAGCACTGGAGAGATTGTTTCTCATACTTTATCACTGTAGTCCATATTGATTCATTCTCTGTAGTTGAATTATCTTTGAAAAATTTATGGTGCATTGTTACAGCAATAGCCAATCATGCATATCATCAGTGTGCAAAGCAAGGAGTTTAAGACAAGAGGAGAGTGATGGCTTCTCAATTATTAATGTAAATGAATTTCCAAGCATTGCTAGTTTAAGAAATGCAATAAAGAGCAAAAGTCAACTCTCTGGTTCTGTGCATACACACAGCCACACTAAACAAATTCATATATTCATCTTTATGGTAGTGAAAATGGCAATTAACTTGCAAAGAACTCCAGAATTTTATGAAGTGAGATGAAATTTTTAAAAATCCATTAGCATTTAAAGGAGGAATGCTCAGAATTTCAAATTTAAGAATTGCTTTATGGGTTAGAAATCTTACCCAGTGTGTGGAAGGAAGCCAGTGCTCCAGGCTGCTAGCCCCAGGCTTTCTCAGACCCTGGCTCTGACTAGAGCTTGGTAGCTTGCTCAGCTCGTGGCACAGAAGCATATTGCAAGGAAAACAAGCTTTGTGCTTACTTCAGCAGCACCTGGACTAACACTGGAAAGCAAGTTTAGCAAACAAAAGGAACAGGTTACTTTTCTCCTCACTTCCTGGGGTTCACACACTGACTATTCTTGATCAAATTATTCTATCTCAAGATAGTTTTCATCTCAAAAATGTAAAAAATACCAGTAAATACTCTTGAAAATAAAATAAAATTGAATTTAATATAACAGTGGCAGCACTACTCCCGGGAGGTGTTACAATGAATTACTCAGTGACAAATGTCACAGATATCTTGGGTTCAGGGTACCTGTTTGCCATACTTCTGCTGCCCCATTCATTTCAATGCTGTGGTCCCCATCAAAGTTTGTCACTCTCCAGCATCCTTGAGCACTAGGGCAAGCTTCTTATCACCTCATTCAGAGATGCCCTTCATATTGCTCAGAAACACTTGATCACCCTCAACCCTCCCAAAATTCATAATTGTCTTCAAACAGCTATCTAGTCTCATTGCTATTTGGCATAGCTTAGGTATTGTTCATTCCCACATCATGGAGAAACTTAGGAAGTTAGTTAGTATCTACCCTAACTCCTCCTGTACTCACAAACAGCAAATATTGTTGTCCTTGCAACCTTGTCCTTCTCTTTCCAGTCTTAGAAGACCTTGGCTCATAATCAACCCATGATTACATACATGTTCTTTTTATGATACTTTCCCCAAATCCAAAACAAAACCTTAAATCAATATATTCACTATGTTCTCTGGACACATGTATCTAAGTATTTACTGAGCTTCTTCCCTGGGATGTTGCTTTGGTACCTCCTGTTCAGCAAATCACCAATGGAATCCGGTATGCATTTGCACCAAAGTTCCAGTATTCACATAATACATCTACCCAGACCTCAAGCCATATACGTGCCTGTCATTCTTTTGGTATTTATTTTTATATACTTGGTATCCAGCTGCAAATGTGTTTTTGCTTTATATTTGAAAAAAATTCCATTAATCTATGTACTTATCTCTAACTAGCTAATGAATGAATTCAATCTGTCAGTTTGTGACTATTGCAATGGAATTGTAATTGCTCTTCTAGAATCCTGTCTTACTTTTCTAAAACCTAATTTCCCATGCCACTCTGTGAGTTCAGTTTCTAATGTACTTATCTCACAACAGTTAAAGGGAAAACACTTTATGGTCTGGTCTTGCTCACTACTTGAGCTACATTTCTCTCTATTGTCTTCTCTCCCACTGTGCTGCTATTGGCAAAGCTTCATATAGTGCTACTAGTGCCTTTAGGACTGTCACACTGTTTGTTGTTGGTGGTGGTGATGGTGGTGGTGGTGGTATACCAGGGATCGAACTCTGGACCTTGTGCTTGCCAGGCAAGCACTTATTCCACTAAGCAATCTCCCTGGCCCCCATTGTAGGCTTTTGGCAGGTTCCTATGACTCATTTTTGTTAATCAGCATACTAGAATTCATTTGAATTGGTAGACTAGGTTGGATATTCACACTCTGTTTTCCTACATTGTTATATATATTTTCATATATTCTTAAATTCAATTTCTCTATTTTTGTCTTTACTATCAAAGCATGAGTAGGAATGTCCCTTTGGTAAATGGAAATAAAATCACTGACTTTTCTATAAAGGGTGGGCTTATAATATAATAATAAAAAATAAGCACACTTATGTGTGCTGAAGCTTAGGTCTAGATACATTTACCAAGGCAGCATACAATGGCAAGAGGTCTTGAGCAAGAGCCCTAGGGACACTACCTGCCACTGAACTGCTAGTAAATGAGACCAGGAAAAAGGAAATTCAATTTCCAAGTATGCAGGACTTTAGGGTAACAAGAATATTATAAAGAAAAGTGGAAGGATATAAAGTAAAGGGATTTTTATTTATATTTGTAGTTATAGCTAATCTGTAAAGAGAATTTGCTATCTTAGGTTATTAAGTATAATAAGATATGAAAAGTGAAATCAAGGACATTTAAGTATAGTATGATTCTTAGGCTTTATAAATACAAAATCATTCTATTATGATAGACTTTCTGGTGAAGAAAATGAATATAAGGAACGGCACAAAACTGTCCCTCAAGGCAAAGGAAATAATGTGTAAATAATAAGATTCTCAAAATGCACAAAGGATGAATTTGGTCCTTTTACAAATCCCTCCTATTAGATGAAATTGAACTAACAATCCAGAGTATATAAAGTAAGACTGATAATGGGCCTCCATTCTGAGATTGCCTCTTATCAAAGCCATAAGGTTTCTAGATTCATTAATACCATAAAGTTTATTTTTACACAGGTTGAATCACCTGTTGTTAGGATGTGGTTCTGGGTCATCACACAGCGAATTTTAATAAATTAGACCTGCTGTCCTTTTCAAAAACAACACATGGGTCAACAACTATGATTAAATTGTCTCTCTTAATATGTGGTTATCTCTAGGATAATTATAGTTTCCTTTCAATGACTTGTGTGAATGGGAAATAACTTTAAATAGCTTCCAAGTTATTTATACATTCACCTGTGGTGTGTTCCATGTGCTCATGCATCCGTGTATGGATATTCAAGTATTCTAACCTCAATACTAATTCTGCACCAGTAGTCACTGTGTACTGCCCAGTAAGGGCAGTACAGTGAGTGAATGAAGAGCATGCTCAGTAGAAAATGCTGGAGTAGATTTGGTAGAAATTCTAACTTATTATTTCTGTGTTATATCTACTTATTGTTACTTCAGAGTCAGATAGGACATAGCCTTATCATTCTGGCATTGTCTATTTCAAATTCTGCAACATTAGTGCTGATGGAGACAAATTAGCCTTTTGACAGATGGCTTTGCAGCTATCCCATTATTTCAGAGAAGGTGGAAAGTCTATTTATAAACATAAGAGAAAGTGTCCAATTATAGTGGCAAAAGGGAATCTTCACCGCTGTGGCACGAGCCACAACCTCTGCGCCTTTATGAAATATAGCCTCAAGAATTGTCCTCTGAAGAAGCTAGTGATAAGGCTGTATGTTATTCACACTTGCCCACTGGTATGTCTTCAAATGTAACACACACACACACACACACACACACACACACACACAATTCAGATGTATCTGCATACTTATGAGTGACCAGAAAGTGGGCACATTGCAGAAATAAACATAACAACATGTGTCTATCTTTGCCCTCTTTTTTCCCCTTCTTTATGAAGCAAAGGCCACAGATCTAGTACAAAGCTAGGATTTTTTTGAAAGACATATTTTTCAAAAATAATACTGTGTAATAAGATTGATAGGGGAAAAAGGTTTATAAAAATAAGAATAAAGAAGAATTATTCTTCTTTATTCTTCTTTATTCATAAAATAAGAATTAAGAAGTGTTCATTACATGTACCAACTCTCAGTATAAATGTAATCATCATGTACTGCAAACATGTGCTAATAAAAATAAATATTTCCATAAAAATATACTTTGAAAGTACGTTAAATGAATGGCTAATGTGGAGGGCTACATCGGCTTTTAAATGAATGCCCTTTTCCTGAAGGAAAGAGTAATGTAGAATCTAAAAGTGATCACCAAGCAACCTTGGAACCGTCGAGACACTAGATGTGGCCCATCTGTGTGCTTGTACTTTGTCTGGCACATGGTAAGGACATAGGTGCTATCAACCAGTGGAAACACAGGATGCATTTTCAGTTTGAGAGCTGTAAGGAAGGGCTAGTGAGATAGCTCAGCAGTGAAAATGCCTGCTTAGGCAAGTTTAGGCACGCACAGGGATCAAAATTCAATGGCAACACCCACTACACCAGCCCCACCCCAAGGGCTGGCTAAGCCATACACACACACACACACACAAAAGAGTACCTAACTGTAGGGGAGGCTGCAAGCTGGTGCGTCAGAAAGCTGCCAGAGGAGCGGCCCCAACCAACAGTGTCCATACACATGAGAAAAGGGAGGAACTGACTGGAGAACCCAGTCAGGGAGAGACATCAAGAGGGCTCAGTAACCAAACAGAGGAAAAATATCCTATAGAAGAGAAAGGATGAACTTACGATTTCTAGGTGAATGATTCAGTGACATCTTCAGTGCAGTTGCTTAGTTCACAGGTATCAGCCTAAATAGTCAGTCAGGGTGAGAATCCCACCAAGTAACTGCTAGTTTCAACAACCTGCTGATAGTTCTCAGGATCACTGCCTTACCCATCTTGTATGTATAATGTATGGCGTTGTCCCTGTGATGTTTCCTAGCTTTTCTCCTTGCTCTCTTTTCATATAAGATGCCTTACCCATCTTGTATGTATAATGTATGGCGTTGTCCCTGTGATGTTTCCTAGCTTTTCTCCTTGCTCTCTTTTCATTGTCTAATCCTCAAGTTGTCACTTTCCTTTTAATTGTGTTATACCTTTCTATTTGTATTTCTTCTTCTGAGTTCTTATACTAGAGAGACTATATGATATTTACACATGTGGGTCTGGTTTATTTCACTTATGAGTATATCTTCAAGCGGCATCCACTTAAATATGAAGGCTTCCAGTTTATCATTCTTTATGGTTGAGTAACACTCCATTGTATAAAAATACCACATCTTGTCCATCCATTCTTCAGGTTCTCCATTGCTGATGGGAATGTAGACTGGTGTAACCATTATGGAAATCAGTGGGGAGACTCCTTGAAAAACTAAGACTGGAAATCCCATTCAAACCAGGTATGCCCCTACTGGGAATTTTCCCAGAGGAATTGAAAATGTCATATCTTAATGATATATGTGTACTTATATTTACAGCAGCACAATTTTTGATAGTCAAATCTTGGAAACAACCAAGATGCCTGTCACCTGAAGAATAAAACTTATATCCCAACAGAGATAACAGTCCCTGAAAAGTGGCCAGAGAGAGAACAGCAGCTGGGGACTCACCGAGTAACTGAATTATTCCATCCTAAACTGGGCCTTGCTAGCATACCTTGCTCTCTAAAGAGGTTAGGGAAGATGAAGTTTAGTAAGAAGCCATGACTCACACTGAAGGTATCAAATTCACTGGATTCATGAGTGGTAGCCTCAAGTGTATCTCTGTCTTTCCTGCCACCTTCTTAAATACCACATATGCCTAATCGATGATGAACCGAATTGTATTTTGGGCATGGCTACTCAAGTACAGAGCTTCAGGTTTGAGGAACCACATGTGCTAAGGACTTTGATACTGCATCCCCCAGGGTAGAAGTGGAGGACAAGAATGCATGAGAGATGAGGTAGCACAGAGAACATGTGAGCCATCATCTGTGCCCAAGAGGAAGCAGAACTCATGCAATTCATCATGAACACATTCTGGTGGCAATGAACGCACCCCTAGAGTGCAGCACGCAATGGTTCAAGGGGGCAGAACCCTCGTGACCTAATCCCAGTTTACAGCTCCCACCACTCATCACTGCTACACTGGAGATCAGTTTCCAGCACAGGTATTTCAGGGACACAGTCGAACCTCAGCAAAGTGTGAAAAAATTTTTTGAAAAAAGAAAAACAGGTTTAATTTGAGATCTGGAAAGTGCAGAACGAGGCACATTTTGGTAAGAATAGAAGGTTAACTGATATTTGTGAACTTGTGTCAGTTTCAGACTGCACGATACAACAGACTGTGAAAGGCAGTGCTCTTAGCATTATAGCTACCTTGCCAAGCCCACGCACCCCTAAATACAGTAGCTACCAAGAGACTGCAAAACGTGCCTTTCATTGCACTTCATGTATGTCTTCCAGGGCAAAGGATAAAATACAGAAAATGATTAGGGCTCTGATTTTTTGGAGGATCTCTATTTCTGGATCCTCCATAAATATTTTCTGGAAATATAGATTTTATAGAAATATTTCTCCCTCCTGGGCACATATGCTTTCACTAAGTGAGACTGCAGCTCTGGAATTTATAAATGCTGACCTCATTTGCCACTGGTCAAGAGGTCTATGGATAGTTTTTTCCTCTTCTGTTTGCCACATGGGCTCATTCTTAATGAAGACTGAATTTCTTGTTTAAATTCTAAAGTTTGCTTCTTCTTGAAAACAAAGTGAACAGAAAACAAGCAGTACTAAGTACTGACAAGTCCTTAGAGGCATGCAGTTCTCTTGTTCTTTAAAAGCTTTCAGTACTTTTCATGGAATTACTAAGGTTCATTCTAGAGACAAATAAAAGGCACACTTCTGTAGCAACAATTCTATTCACCTTTAAAGAAAAAAATCAAGACAACAAGAATAACTTAAAAGTTTAAATGTTTGGTTCCAGGCAATATTTTACATTACATTGCCCTCCAATCAATCGTGAAAACATATTTTAACTTTTAAAATACAAGAGGATAAGGTATCAAAGGAAGGAATGCTTAGTTTAAAAAATAAGAATCTAATCATTGAAAACACGCTCTTTAAGTGCTTGGATTTTTATGCCCGCAATTCATATTTAAGGAAAGCATTCAATTCCATTGAAATTCAGTCTTCCTATTGTTTACTCAAAGCTGTATGTGTCCTATACAAACTGATTTCCTATTTACATATTATGAAAGAACATATTTTATGTAACTTATTAATAAACATGTTCCTGAATCTCACAAAAGAATTCTATTGCCAGACTGACCCAAGCATTGTCAAAACTTCTCTGAGGCTTCCATCTTCAGACAAACTGAGTGCTCCTTTATGGGGTATGGACAAAACTGCCCTTGCTATGAAGTGGGCACCTCGCTCTAGAGGCCTTATGCTGCCTCCCTGTCTTTGGTCCGGACTGTTTACACACAGAGAAAGTGAGGATGGTGCTCACCGGGAGCCCAATCTCTGATGAATTTTGGAACTCACCAGTCAAGCAGCAACAACAAAACCAGGAAAATCAAAATATACTTTCAGCACACATTTTGTACAAAATGTGAAATATCTACAGATTGACACAGGCTTTTCCATCTGTGTGTTTCACTTAGGACTTACTGATAGGTGTAGTTATTCCTTTGTATTTTAATGTGTTGTCCAACGTTAATGAATGGCATTTAGCTCTTGAGTTGATTTTTGGAACTGTATAGGCGGCTAAGGATTTCTCCAAAAATAAACTTTATTATTTTGAACACTTCGAGATTTATAGAAAGTTGTTAAGATAAAGAAGATATTCTGTATATTCTGCCTCAGCTACTCCTTTTTTATTTTTTAGTAAGGCTCTGTAGGGTCTATAGGGTTTACAGGTTCTCACAATGTAGAACAGACTTATAGGGATTCACCTATGTTCTGCCTCCCAAGAGCTAGGATTACAGCCATGCGCCACCATGCCCAGTCTCAATCATCATCCCAGCATGCCCCTGGGGTGGATTCCGCACAGCAGGCTGGGGATCGAACCTCTGACCCCTGCATCTGCCTAAGCAGGCTCTTTAATCCATTGAGCTAGTTGGCCAACCTTCAGGTATTCCTTATTATTATTTTTTTAAATGTGTTTTAGTAGAGGGTTTCACTATACAGATCAGACTTGTAGTGATCCTCCTGTTTTCAGCCTCCCAAGCAGTGGGATCCATCTTATTATTTTTATCTTGTTAGTATGGCATATGTTCTACAAGTAATGGATAGCTATGGACACTTTATTACCCTCTGAAGTCCGTGATTTTGTCTGATTTTCTTACTTTTTATATACTGTATCTATTGGAGTTCTTTTTATCACTCTGCCTCAGGAATCTCTTCTACATTATGTTTATTTCATGAACTTTCCTACTTTGGTGACTTGAACAATTTTGAAAAGTACAAATTAAGTATTTTTCACGATGTCCTTTAACTGAAATTCAGGTCCTGAAGGGTGTGTGTGTGTGTGTGTGTGTGTGTGTGTGTGTGTGTGTGTGTGTGTTTTAATAAGGGTCTGAGGGTCTACAGGGTCTCACTATGCAGAACAGACTCATAGTGATCCACTTGTATTCAGCTTTGCAAGCGCTGGGATTATAGGCATGTGCCGCCACGCCTCGTCTTAATCACCATGGGGGCGGGGAAGGGGGGAGGGGAGGGCAAGGGGCCCGATACCATATACCAGGTATGAATCCAGGCTTCTATGTCTATCTGAGCAGGCTCGTTAATCTACTGAGCTACTTGATTGGCCCTCGTGTCCTGTTTTTATTCATAATTAAACTCTGGTTGTGTATCCTATGAACAAAAAACAGAGAGAGGCAAAATGTGATTCTCAGGCCTTTATGTCAAGAGTAAACCTTACCAGTTTGCCAAAGGCTAAGTGGCGCTGGACAACATAAATTAGTTAGGGCAATTTTATCAGGATTTGACACCTTTTCACATGGTACTTTCTGGAATGAAGTCATTGTTGGAGAACGCATGCATTTTTGTGGGACATATGTACCTTCTCTTGTATTTATGTATATCAAAATAGACATGTAAATATTTATTCCATACTTTGAATTATTAGCAAGTACTTTTCTATTTATTGAATTACTCAGTTTCTTTTTTCAGCATTAGCCATGGAGGTCTGCTTAGTTGGCTGGTATGTTTCTTTGACATGTTTCAAAGAAATGTGTTTTCTTATTTTCTTTTCCTTACTTTGATTATTTATTTGGACTTTATTACTGGTGCTGTCTTACTTTCTGATACCACAGTATGCTATGGATCACAGTGTGTGTCTTGTCTCATTTGTAGAATCAGTCGTTGCTCTAGGAACCCTGATGGATGTCACTGAATAATAGTATTAGAAACCAAGATATTGACTCCAATTATGTTTGTTGCTGCAGGATTTTGTTGTTTCTCAGAACTCTCAACAAACAAACATATCTGTCAGTGGGTTTTTTTTAACTTTACATTTTGGTCCATATTCATGTTTTGTTATTGTTAATTTTTAAGAAAATGTGATATCTTGGATCAGGTCAGGGCTCTTGTTTGTTTCTGTTCCATGTTTTTTTTTTTTTTTTTTTTTTTTTTTTTTTTTTTTTTTTTTTTTTTTTTTTTTTTTTTTTTTTTTTTTTTTTTTTTTTTTTTTTTTTTTTTTTTTTTTTTTTTTTTTTTTTTTTTTTTTTTTTTTTTTTTCCGTAAGTACATGTAATTGATCTTCTTAAAAGAATGTCTTTACTCCTACCTAAAAGATCATTGAATTGTAATCTATTTCTGGACTTTTCATTTTATTTCATTTCTGTGTGTATCTATTTTTTTCACCAAGTTAGCACCTTACACTGGTTAATTTTGAATAGTATTTTCTTTATGTAACTCTTGGAATTATTCTGTGAGTCTTGCAACAGTGTTATCCTTCATAATTGTATTGATTGTTCTGCACTTTGCTTTTTTTAAACAAAATTTTAAAATAATTCTATTAAGAAAATTTTATTGTGGTCATAATGAATTCATACATAAAATTGGAGAGTACTGACATCCATATAGCTTTGAATCTCTTGAGCCATAAAAATGGACCATTTTTTTACTTACATTTACTTGATTTCTTTCATCAGAATTTTATTGTTTCCACTACATAATTCTGTAAGTATTTTGTAAAATCATACCAAAGAATTAATTTATTTTTCTTTGTTATTGTTGGATGTATATTTATATACTTTAATTGCCAGTGGTATTATATAAGAAAGTAATTACATTTTTAAATATTTATTTATGTTTTTGATACAGGGAACCATACTGATCCTCTGGTCTCAGCCTCCCCAGTGCTGGGATAACAGGTGTGCACTACTGTGCCTGGGTTTGGTGGTCGGCTCAGTGCAGGCCCGCATGACATGCAGTACCTGGGATCAAACCCGGTTCCTTGAGCTTCCGAGACAGTTGCTGAGACATAGCTGAGCTATCTTCGAAGGCCAATGGTCAATGTTCATGTACAAAACTTCTTTGCTCTGATCTTGTTATACTGATTTCTTCTGATAGTTTTAGGTTTTGTCTATTCTTAGATATTTCTGTATAGCCAGTCAAGTTACCTGCATGTACAACAGTAAATTTCTTCCTAAAATAATAGCTTTGCCTTATTCAATATTAGAAAAAATTATCCAGGCTTGTACTACTAAGTATAATGTCTATATTAGTCAGCTTATCTGCTTTTGGAAAAAATATCCAACACCTAGGCATTTATTTTGGATGGTAATTTCAGAAGGTTCAGTACAAAGTTGATATGCTTGAAGGAAAAAGAAGTGGCTTCAGGGATGGGTAGAGGAATCTGCTGAAATTCTGGGCCCTAGGAAGCAGAGACAGAGAAAGGAGGAGAAGATCCATGGGGAGACATATACTTTTTCAGGTAATTCCCACAAATGATTGGCTCACTTCAACCAAGAACTACCTCCAAATCCTCAATATATGGAGAAAATTTTGCATTTAAGTTATTATATCTTGGGCTGGCATGATAGCTCAGAAGACTAAGCACCTGCGTAGGCAAGTGCAGGGACCAGGGTTTGATCCTCGGCACTACATACCACAGTGGCTGCAATCCCAGGCACACTGAATGGACCACCAAAAACAGGCGTGGTGGTACACCCCTAAAATTCCAGTTCTGGGGAGGCTGAAACAGAAGAATCACTATGAGTCTGAGCTCATAGTGAGACCCTGCACCAAATAAATAGTTAAATAAATAAATAAATGAATAAGATCCTGACACTAACCCCAAAAGACCTATATTCATCTTATTATAAGAATTGTGTTTAGTCCATTTTTAAGAGTCAACAAAGTCTTAATAGTACTAATTTTGATGAAAAGTTCAAGTGCAAATTCTTCTCTAAGTTCCAAGGCAAGTAATTAGCCATGAGTCTTTGTAAAAACCAGAAAGAACATTAAATCCTGCCATCACACAATGACACAAGGCAAAAAAAATAAAGCAAAGTGAGAACAAAATGAACAGGATGAACATTAAACCTTGTAATTACATGTCTAGCACCAGAGAAGGTTGTGCATCACCTCCAAAAGCCAGAATGGTCTGGAAGCTCAGAGCCCATGGATCTTGCTGTGCTGGCTGCAACTTTTGGGCTGGCTCTGCTGGCTACCCATGATTCCTCTCAGCAGACATCACCTGTTTCTCTCATCGCCAACTTTCAAAAGTCTTCATTGAACTTTTGGTTCACTCAAGGACACATGCACCACCATCTCAAGAGCATTTTGCCTGACCTCCCAGGCTTCTTCTGAAATCTGGATGAAGCTTCTATGTCCCCAATTCCCACATATCCCATGAATGAAAACTCAGCACTATTGTGATGATACCAAGGTCTGCCACCAACTCAACAATAACCTAAATACCTTGGACTATGGTTGCTGTGGGCTCTGTGTTCCTTGACTGCTGAACTCAGGAAAGCCAATCATAGGAACCCAATCCCTTGTTTTACCTTCTCAAGCAGGAACCAACAGGATATCTTCTCAAAGGAGGGGGATAATATTTCCTATCTTGGGAGCAGTGATGGGTGATGAAGTCTTTCCTAACTCTGACAGTTACCCTCAAGACATCATTCATAATGTCTCTGTACAAATTATTTGGTTATTTCCTACTGACTCTAATCACTTCAGTCTTCACAACTCTTTCAGCCCCAGCTGTGCACCTGGCTTCTTTGGCCACCATCAAAAGAATGGTTCTGCTTTGGCTCTGCTTTTTTCTCAATGTTCTCATTGTAATTCTGACTAAAGCAACCAGGAAAACACATGCTACAGCTTCAGTGGTGAGATTTCTTCAACTTTTTTCTGTATTTTAGGGAAGGGTCTATAGAGTATTCAGGGTCTCAGTACTAGATCACACTCATAGTCCTGTGTACAGCCTCCCAATGCCTCAGAGATGGGGCTGGCATGGCAGGCCCTGGAATTGAAACCCTGGCACTTGCACTTGCTTACAGGCATTTTAATCCATTGAGCTATTTGGCAGGCCCTGAGATTCCTTCGAATTTACTCTACCGGTCTTAATACAAATCTCCTGAAAAATTTCAGGACATGGACAAAATGTGACAAAATTTTCTATCATATGTAACACACATAGCTTTTAATCCAGCTGAAACCTCCTGAAGCTGGACCTTACTATATACAATCTTCTCTGTACTCTAGTATGCTTAGCCCTGCCAGATGTGGCACACCAAATACTGCTTAAAGAATTTCAGGACTTCCTTAGTCTGCATCTACAAAATTTTTCATATTCATTCTGCACACAAATTCCAAAGCTTCTGAACTACATGGTCAGGTACAATCACAATAGTTGTGCAACTTCTGGAACCAATTTTCTGTATTAGTCAGCTTTCTTGTTACTGAGACAAAAATTAAACATCCATAAATGAAATGAGCGATTCCTTTGGCTCAGTTTCAGTGGGTGGAGGTCATTTTAGACCACCAGCCCCAGACAAAAATGACATGATAGAAGGACTTGACAGTGGAAGAGTAAATTTCATGGTGCAAAGAAAGCAGAGAGAGATTAGAGGAGTGGGAGATAAGAATCCATTCTTATAAGCCATGCCCTCAATGATTCACTCTCTCTGATCAGGCCATGCCTCTAAATATAAGACTTTTAGGAGCAATTACACACCAGCAATAAGTATATCTGCAATGATGTTGGTCACGGGTTCTTTGTAATTACCCTTCACCCATTTCAAAAGAAGCCCTCTATTAGAAGCTGAAAATTTTTTATCATGAGGTTGTTTGGAATTTGTCAAAAGTTGTTTCTATATCTTTGGATATAATTACATGATGTTCTTCTTTAGTTCTCCAAGGTAGTAAATTACATTAATAGCATTTCAACAAATTCAAACAGATTCATAGAGGTAATGAATAAAATGATAAATTTCTGGGCAAACAAAACAATAAAGAAGAGAAATGTTATAAAATATTAGCATCAGAATTGAAAGATGCAGAATTAATTATATATATTCAAATGATAAAAATTAGTTTTGAAAGAATGCTTACAAACCTAGTAGTTTTGATGAAATGGTTCAATTTCTTGAAAGTTTCAGTGATGCAAACTGTCATGATTTACTCAAGAAGAGATTACATAATCTGAATATGTATATATATGTATATATCTGTATATATATACAGATATATATATATATATATACATGATTAATGTTTTGTTTTTTCATGCAGCATTTATATTTATCATATAAGGATCACAGATTTTCCAAATAAAAAAATACTCTTTGTGACTTAATGAGTGTGATGTCAGACAATTCTCAAAAATAAACACTAGTGCCTTGCACAGAATCTCAGGTGGCAGAACACTAACATGAGACACATTCTTCTATGTCCCAGTCTGTACTCTGCAGGGAAGCAGTATGTCTTCCTTGAAACTGCAGCCACAGAACGAAATTGTCCTGAGAGTCAACAAGAGTTTTGTACCTTACAGAACTATCAGGTCAATGTGCACTGAATATGTATTTTTCATACAAAAGAGTGGCAGGCCACACAACGTTATAAAAAAGCAGGATAATGTTGCACCATGAAATTAACTTTTGATAAAAAGGAGTGAATACTAGTGTAGAAGTAACATTTTATCGACCTTAAACATGCTAAACTTCTACAAAACCCACAATGAAAAGACAGTCTGGTAAATCTAAGATTTGTAAAAACTATACACAAAACCCATGGAATCTGAGAATAGGGGAAATATTTATAGAAGCAGAAGATTTAAAAATTTAACGGTGTTCTACCAATTACATTAACATGCACACAGTAACTAAAAATATGTTACAAGCATGGCTGAAAAGTAGTTAAACATTTTCTAAATTCCATTATCTTTGTTTAAAAGCTATTAATCATTATTGCTACATGTACCTGTGCATATTACTGGATATATTATATATATATATATATATATATATATATATATATATATATATATGATTTAAATAAATTAAATATGAATAAATTTCTCTATAAAACACTAATCTGATGAATTTTCTTAATAAATTTTGCCAATGAAAGAAAAGTGATTCAAATTCTCCATAACCGTTTTGAGATTATGGACATATAGACCATGGATGAATTGATTATAGAACATTTACTCAGTCAACACTAGATAAATCTTGTAAGACAGAGAAAGTATACACTAATACCTTTTAATAATATAGATACAAGTACTATCAACAATTGACATAAAATTATAATGAAAATAGGTTAAAAAGAATTACACAGTATGACCTATGAATTTTAGTCCACATGGTAGATCGGTAGGACTGGATCAATATTGGAGAGCATAATTCCATTTTTTAATTATAAAAGCTATATCATCTTCTTCTCAGGAGCCCTGAAAATTTGATTTTAATATTTAAGGTTAATATATATATATATATATATATATATATATATATATATATATATATATATATAT
>PVKA01026570.1:0-11470 GCA_004027165.1 Ctenomys sociabilis | reverse complement strand
TTGTCTTTTATATTACTTGTCACTTGCTGCCTGCTGCTTTTCTTCTTCTTTGCTTGTTGCCTCCTGCCCACCAAGAACTGTTTATCTTCTGCAATGCACCTCTGTAATGTCACTCTACCCTCGAGTCAACCAGTTATAAACATAAACCTCTACAACTGTGAGTTAAATACATTTTCCTTCTTTTTCTGTGGGTCTTAGGTATTTTGTCTCAGCAATCAGTAGAGTAAGATAATCAGTGTTTTCAAACTAAGAAAATTCAGCTTAGTTACTGGATCTAGAAATAAGTTACTGGTGACTAAATTGTTCTCATATGTGTCATACCATTAGTACAAATGCAGAGAGTAAATATCTAAATATTTACTTATTAAAATTGAAGATTACAATCATAAGAAAAAAATACAGGTCTAAATTTGTGAGACAGTTAAATATTAGTGATGTAGGCTTATGGTTCAATGGGATTGATTCCCAAATAATTTATTTAATAAAATAAAAATAGCCTGTGCTAGTTTACAAGTGTTCACTATTACTTTTATAGTTCAGAGTTGGTTCAGTTTGAGTAATTTTGAATAATGCATGAGCTCTCTTTAGTTAATGTCTTTTCACAATAGATAATGACTAAAAAACTGATGTTTCACAAATTTGGAACATTTTTATTTTCTAAGAAACTCTGTTCCAGTGGATCAGATAAAAGATAGATGGAATAAGCAACCATCAGTATTTTGTATCTGGTCATTTAAGAGTTCAGTATAAGACATGGGAAAAACAGAATACACTTGTTAAATCCTGAGTAGTCTGCTGATGTTTTCTTCAAGAGAAAATAAATGATTATTGGACATGCTTGTCAATGGAAACTATATTGAAAGCTGAACATAAATCTACTGGAGTAAAAACTTTGCTATATCTAAAATATAAATATGTCTAGATTTAGCATTAATGAGAAGCATTTTGTAACTCCTTGTTAATGTTTTGCATAACCGTAAGAAAACTATATGCTTGAATACTGAGTTATTTTTACACCATCTTAGCATGTGACAGAGATTATACAAAGTCAATACAGATTTTTCCTTGTATTTTTCTTGCCTTTTTTCCGATTACTATTATGTAAAATCCTTGCTTGGCTCCAGTTTTAAAAAGATATTGGGAAAGTTTTACTAGCAGCTTAAAAATATTAAATTGGACTCTTATGGACTCTGGTCCAATTATATTCCCCAAGTCTTGCTTGTAGGAATTTGAGGGCATAGCTAATTCTTTAGTGATTTCTTGAATTATAAAAGTATAAGTCTACTGACTTCCAGTTAACTACAATTTGATCAAATGCTGCAGAATTTTTGGGACTTCTAAAAATAGCTCTGCAGTACACTTTATCTGGCAGTTCCATTTGCAAAGTAGTTCTTTACCTATTCAATTTTCAATTTTTTTAAAAAAGAAAAACCACTCTATTTTAATCTCAAAGTAGGTCTCACACTGACAAATGGAAAAATGTCTAGGGTGCTTATAACTTTACTTATTTCAATATATTTATAATACGAGGGATCTGATATTTATTATTAATGAACATTTATCATTAATGAATGGATAGATTTACATTCATGTAAAATAAGGAATAATGTTGGAGCCTCACTGAATACTTTCTTTCCATTCTTTCTTTATGGCATACTGTCATAATTTTGAGTAGAAAGAAGAAAAATCCTTTATTTAAGCAAAAAATATTTATTGCAAAAGGGCTTCTCTTAATGAATCTAACTTCTCTTCAATTAAATTCACATATCACACTAAATTTATTATATATATATATTCAAATTAATGGCATTGTAGTCATTATTCTAGAAAACATACTTTCACTGAGGTTTCAAAACAATTGAGATGTTAGCCATAAATATAAAAAATCAATTGGAAATATTTTCTTTAAATGGCATTGAAAATAATTACATGTTTTGGACTAAATTTAATAAAGTATGATAATTGCATGATGGAAAATGCAGAATAACGCTGAGAAATGTAGACATCCTAAATAAAAGGAAGGACTTTTATGTTCATAGATTTCAGGAAATGTGTCATGGAAGTAGTAATTCTTTTTGTATTATTAAGGTCATTAAAACTTTATCTACATCAACAAAAATTTTGAAGTTAACTAACAGACAAATCTTAAACTTTTAATGTAAATGTGAAGTACCTGAAGTTCTAAGTAAATCCTTAGCTTTTAGAAGATATATCATGGAATCATAATATTTATTTTAAAGCCACTATATTAATGATAGAGTGTTATGTGGGTACTGTTACAAATTAATGGACTTGAGGTGATAGTACACAAATTCTTAAAATTGAGTTACTTAATTTCTGACAAAGGTGTGGAAATAATTCAATCTTTTGAATAACAGATAATGAAAATGTACATCCAAAAAACATCAAATTCCTTACCTTATAATTACTAAAATATTTATTCAAGGTAGATCATAGCTCTTAAATCAAGCAATAAAATTATGACTTTATCAAAAGCAAAGAAGAAAATACTTTTCCCTTAAATTAATCAGTCATCAGATACAGTATCAAATGTATAATACATACATTGTTTTTTTAAAAAATATAGATTGAATTTCTAATACCAACATCTGTCCTTAAAATATACTTACATTTAAATATGGTAGGACAACTCAATGGATGTTTTATATAAACAATACATATAAATAGTTAAGAAAGGCAATTCGAGTCAGCCCATCCCATCCTGCAAATCCCTGGAGCCCTGGCCCTCAAGCCCACTGAGCAAGTGAGAAGTATTGTGACTCTTCCGGCACCTGATCCACCTGCACCCAGACTGGTGAGTGTGTGGGAGAACTATTGGCTTTCTGGCGTGTCTCTGGCGGCCAGCGCCATCCGGAGCCCGGGCCTCCAAGACCTTGGAGCCAGCGAGACGTTCTAGATGCTCTAGGCAATCAATACAGAGCCCTCTCATTCTGAAATTCCCAGATCACCTGCTGCCAAGCCTGTCAAGCTAGTGAGAAGTATCGTGACTCTTCCAGAACTTAATCCACTGGCGCCCAGCCTGGTGAGTGTGTGGGATAGCTTCTGTGCTCCCCGGTGCTCCTTGGGCCAGGGACACAACAGAGGGGGAGCCACAGGCTCACAGTTGTGCCAGAAGGGCTGCAGCAAAAAGGAACTGAACATAACAGCTAGATCCAGGCCAGGCATAATTGGATAACTTCAAACTTAATAGGCTGGCATTCAAATCTAATTATGTGCTGAGGTCGTAATTGCACCAAAGCTCTACACCAAAGGTCAGAGGTCAGTGCTATACAAAATTGCAAAGACAAGGAGAAAAAGGCAATCTCCAGTCTCGAGCCCACCAATAAGTGCAGATGATACTAGCTCAGCTGAAATGAATCAATTAACAGAGGCGGAAGCAAAGAAACAACAGCACAAAGGTATAGAGGAACTCAGACCAGAATTAATGCCTGAAATAAAAAAATGAAATTTTGAATATATAGCATCTATAGTAATGAATCAAATCCAGAAACATATAGGGGAAACAAAATATGTGGAGAACACTATTCTAGCAGAAACATATGAATTAACAGCATTGCAAGCAAAGAAACAATAGTAGAAAGGTAAAGAGGAACTCAGAGCAAAAATAATTTCTGAAATAAAAAAAAGAATTATTTGAAATCATAGGATCTGAAGTAGACAATTAATTCCAGAAATATATAGAGGAAACACAATTTATAAAAAAAAACTCTGCAGTTAAAGAATTAATAGCTACCTATAAAGAAGACATTGATTAAAAAAAAAAAAAAAAAAGAGGAGATCAGAAAAATGACAGTTTCCCGGATTGAGCAATACAGGAAAGAAATAGATTGCATTGAAACAGACTCGAACAGATATAGAAGAAATTAAAATCTCAATGAGTCTACAAAACAGTTTGAGTGAAAGTGAAGAAAGAGTTTCAGATCTAGAAGATGCAAGTGCAGCTAATGAAAAGATGAGAAAGGATTTCTTCAAAACAACAAGGATACAGAAAAAATAATCTATCACCTGAAAGATGAAGCCAAAATGAACAATGTAAGATTAATTGGCATCAATAAGAATGAGCAAGTCAATACAAATGATATATAAAGAATATGGGCAAAAGTAATAGCACAAAACTTCCCAAAAATGAGGAAGCAATATAATATTCTGGCAACCAAAGCATACAGAACACCAAATAACTTCGACCCAAGTAAAAACACACCGAGACATATAATAGTCAAGATCTCAGAAATCCTACATAAGACTAATATACTGAAAGCTGCTAGAGAAAAGAAGCAGATCACATTCAAAGGAAAACTCATCAGAATTACAGCCGACTTCTCTACACAAACCATGAAGGCAAGAACAACATGGAGCAGAGTTGTTCAAGTCCTGTATGAAAATAAATTCCAGCCCAGACTACTATACTACAAAACTCTCTTTCAAGTTTGATGGAGAAGTGAAATACTTCCATGACAAAGAACAACTAAGGAATTTCATCATGACAAAGTCATCCCTACACAGGGCACTGAAAAGTAATTCTAGAGAGGACCTACAATGACCAGAACTCCACAAATGAGAATGGAAAGAACCCACTAAACAGGGCACCCAATTAAACAGAGGACAAAAAGGAGTAAACAACTGCAGGTAGATAACATGACAATTATAAGTCAACACATTACAATTATAACCATCAATGTAAATGGACTCAGTTCATCAATTAAGAGAAATATACTGGTACATTAGATTAGACAACAAAACTAAAAAATATGCTTTATACAAGAAACACACTTAATGCAAAATCATTCATAGGCTAAAACTCAATGGGTGGAAAACAATACTACATGACCCAGCACCTCAGAAAAAAGCAGAAGTAGCAATTCTGTTCCCAGCCAGCCTCAACTTCAAACCAAGAAGAATGAAACAAAATAAAGAAGGCCACTATATATTGGTTAGGGGAAAAATTCAAGAGGAGGAGGTAACACTCATAAATATCTATACAACAAACACAGGAGCATCCAACTAAGTAAGGCAAATCTTAATGGACATGAAAAATCTAATGCCCAAGACCAAAGTCTTAACAGGAGACCCTAACACCCTTTTATCTTAAAAAGATAGATCAACCAAACAAAAAAGTAGCAAAGAAGTAGCAGAATTGAACCAAAGCTTCGAACAAATGGACCTGGGGGACATATATAGAGTGTTCCACCCAACCACAGCAGAACACACATTATTTTTCAGCTGTACACAGGTCATTTTCTAAAATAGACCACATAATCGTCCATAGGCCATGCTTAAGTATATGCAAGAACAAAAACAGAAATTATCCCATGCATACAATCCGACCACAGGCAATGAAACTGTAAATAAATCACAAAAGAAACCAGAAAAACCCCTAAATACATGGCAAGTAAACAACACCCTACTCAGCAATCAATGGGTCACAGATGAAATTAAACAAAAAATTCAACATTATCTACAAATCAATGAAAATTTATCCATAACTTATTGGAATTTATGCGATGTGATGAAAGCAGTCCTCAGATGGAAAATCATAGCTATGAACTCAAACAGTAGGAAAACAGAACAGGAGCAACTAAACACCTTAATGTTGCACTTACAATATCTAGGAAAGGAAGAGCAAACCAAACCCAGAGCCCAAAGATGGAAAGAAATAATAAAGATTAGAGCAGAAATTAATTCAATTGAGATGAAGAAAACAGTTCAAAGAATCAATGATTCAAAAAGCTGGTTCTTTGAAAGACTAAACAAAATTGATAATCCCCTCGCTAACCTCATCAAAAAGAGGAAAGAAAAAATTCAAATACAAGCAATAAGGAATGAAAAGGTGAAATCACCACAGACCCAGTGGAAATTCAGAAGATTATCAATAGTTACTTCAAGAATCTTTATGCTCACAGAATACAAGACACTAAAGAAATGGACAGATTCTCCAAAAGGTACAAATTTTCAAAACTAAATCAAGAAGATAGAACAACTCTCAATAAGCCAATAACAGGCAACAAGATGTGAAACATAATAAAAACCCTGCCAACAAGAAAAGTACAGGTCCTGATGGATTCACAGCTGACTTCTATAAGAAATTTATAGAAGTCATAATCCCTACACTACTCAAACACTTCAATGAAATGGAAAAGGAGGCAGTCCTACCAAAAACATTTCTGGAGGCAAGTATTATACTGATTCAAAAACCAGGGAAAAACACAACCAAAAACGAGAACTATTGTGCAATCTCCCTCATGAACATACATGCAAATATCTTCAATTAAATATTTGCAAATAGAATACAGCAAATCATAATGAAGATCATACACCATGACCAGATAGGTTTCATCCCAGGAATGCAAAGATGGTTCAATATTCAAAAATCTATAAATGTAATACACTATATTAATAGACTGAAATCTAAAAACCACATGATCATCTCAATTGATGTAGAAAAAGCTTAAGACAAACTCCAATGCTCATTCATGATCAAAGTGCTACAGAAAATTAGAATAGAAGCCCACTTTATCAATTTAATAAAAGCCTTCTATGACAACCTTACAGCTAATATAATTCTGATTGGGGAAAAACTGAAATCTTTTACTCTTAGATCTGGTACAAGACAAGGATTTCCTCTATCATCCCTCTTGTTCAATATAGTTCTGGAATCACTAGCTACAAGCATTAAACAAGAGGGACAAACAAAAGGAATAAGAATAGGTAAAGAAGAAGTTAAATCATCACTTTTTGCAGATGACATGATACTTTACTTGGAATACCAAAAAATTCCACCACCAAAAAGCTAGTAGAATTGAAACAGAAATTCAGTAGCATAGCAGGATACAAACTTAGTACTCAAAAATCAATAGCATTCCTCTATACAGATAACAAACACACTGAGAGGGAAAGTATAGAAACAATGTCTTTTAGAGTAGCACTGTGGAAAATGAAATACCTTGGAATTCACTTAACCAAGGATGTCAAAGATCTTTTGAAAATTATAGTACCCTAAGAAAAGAGATTATAGAGGATTTCAGAAAATAGAAAGAAATTCCCTGCTTCTGGATAGGAAGAACCAACATCGTGAAGATGGCCATACTCCCAAAATTTTCTACAGAATTTACACAATCCCTATCAAAGTGCCACCAACATACCTCCAAGACTTGGAGCAATCGTCCCTAAAATTTATTTGGTACCAGAAAAGACCTAGAATAGCAAGGCAATCCTGGCCAGAAAAGACAAGGCAGGAGGCATCAAAATTCCTGAGTTGAAATTATACTACAAAGGTAATGTGATAAAATTAACATGGTACTGGCAACAAAATAGACCTGAGCATTAATGAAATAGATTAGAAGATGCAGACATCTCTATGAACACACTCAGCCACCTGATCTTTTCAAAAGGGCCCAAACACCCTTACTGGAAGAAAGATAGCCTCTTTAACAAATGGTGCTGGAAAAACTGGCTTTCCATGCCGAAAACTAAAACTTGATCCAGGTTTATCACCATGCACTAAGCTAAAGTCAAAATGGATTAAGGATCTAAACATTAAAACAGAAACACTCAATCTCCTGGAAGAGAAAGTAGGAGGAACTCTTGCAGACACAGCAGTAGTCAAAGAGTTCATGAACAAACATGCATTCACATGGGAAACACTTGAAAGAATTAACAAATGGGATCAATCTTTTTGAGAAGATTTTGCATGTCAAAAGAAATTGTCAACAAAGTGAAAAGACAACCCCAAACTTCAGAGAAATCTTAACTAATAAGCACTCAGACAAAGGTCTGTTCTCTGGAATTTATAAAGAACTAAGATAAATTAGCGCTCTTAAATTTAAAGGCCCAGTCCAAAAATGGGCATCTGTGATGAATACACACTTCTCAGAAGACAAAAGTAAGAGGTGAATGAATGTATGAAAAAATGCTCCACATCGCTAGCCATCCATGAAATACAAATTGTAACAATATACTGAGGTAACATCTTAGTCCAGAAAGAAAGGCTATTCTAAGGAAATCAACAAACAACAAATGTTGGGGAGGATGTGAGGAAAAGGGAACACTTCTCCACTGCTGGTTTGAATGTAGACTGGTGCAACCATTGTGGAAATCAGTGTGGAGACTCCTCACAAAATTAGGAGAGAAAATCCCATTCAAGCCAGCTATCCCTGTAGTTATTGCAGCACAATTTGTGATAGGCAAATCTTGGAAACAACCATGATGCCCATCACATGAGGAATGGTTGAAAAAGATGTGGTATTTGTATACAATGGAGTATTACTCAGCTATAAAAAATGTTAAACTTCACGCATTTATATTTAAGTGGATGCCACTTGATCATATACTTATAACTGAAATATACCAAATGCACATGTACAAATATTGTATAGTGTCTGTATTATTAGGAATCAAAAGAAGAAATACAAATAGATAAGTAAAACTACAACTAAAAAGAATTTAGTCAGATAGTTAGGGTTAATTGTACTGCATATGTTTAAGAGCAATAACCAGTTTCTCTTCTGGATGGTTAGAACCTAAGTTTGCAGATCAAAAATTGGAGAAATGAAAGGGCTGCAAGGTCAGCCAATATTTTGGCCCTAACCTTTCAAGGTTAGCAAAGACTCAGGACATAGGAGAACCTGCACAGTAACGTCATAGAACTCAGTTGTGCCCCCAATTTTCTGATCAAAGAGATTGTGGAGGCACAGAGGAAAGTGATCAATGATCCACAGTGTGCCTGGGGAGAGTCACATGGAGAGAAAACTTTCTTTCTGGCTCTCACAGATAGCAAACTGGTCAAGCAACAGCCGTGATTCATCCACATGGCTGACACTGACAAAGAATCTACAGAGTGAGGTACGGGGTTACAGGTTAAACCCTGAGGAGACATGACTGACCTCATCAGATACAAAAGTTACATGTTTTATATAGGTCTTTATTTCTGTCTTAAATATCCAGCAGAAAAGTATAAAAATGAGATATATACAATAAGACCGTAATAGTGGATTGAGCTGTGGATGGCTCTAGTCAACAACTTCTTCAGATAACCCACTATTACTGTGGACTGCTGGACTGTGTTTGTTTGTTTCTCTTAATTCAAGCACCTATTATAGTTGAATGACAATGGAACACCCAGCTTTGACAGGGCTAAACAAAAGGGGTGGGAATGCAGGGGAAGATTCATTCTGTGTTTGTATAAACAGTACAGTTAGGATAGATATGCAGTTCTTTGATGTAGTTCTATGAGAAGAAATATATGCACTAGTGGTTTTTGAACAGTATATCTCATCTGCTTCTTATGTTATGGATAGCCACTGGGAAGATAGCAGTATAATAAGTATTGGTTATTGAAACTGTACTATAATTAAGCTTTGGGAAAAAAGATAGGTATGCTGCTATATTCTCTTAATTCATTGATCAGAGGCATGTGCTATAATAGTATTTGTGCTTGGAATATTATGTATTCCCCTTTTGCAACAAAAGGCCAATATGAAAACAATGTGCAATGAACAAATTGTTGAATCTGTCCTATGATTTGATTTGGAACTCTCTCACTAGTACTTGTTCTTCAGTAAAACAAATATAGTTAAGAAAGTCATGAAGAGGTACTTAGAACAACGAAGCATTACAGTACTTCTAAACATAGTGATGTGCTGTGGTACAGTAACAGATAGCACAATAAGAAACAATAAAGTTGTGAAAAAGGAACACCCATTGTCACTTTGAAAATACTTCAGTTCTTTTTTGTATATTTTTTAGGAAGGGTCTACAGGGTGTTCACAGTCTCACTACTTGACCAGACTTGTAGTGGCAGTTCTTAAAATGTTATGGAATTTATATAACAGGACATAAGAAGAGAGATCTTTCTAACTTGAGAAGGGGATCAAGAGACAAAGAAAAGGAAAGAAAAAGGAATGAAACAAGAAAGAAAGATGTATCATGTACACGTTCCAACCCCATACAAGGAATACAAACATTATGGACAGAAAATGAGCGCTGGAGGTGTTCCGCATCAGTACACATTAGAGCTGGGCCTTTTACTAAAGAGTCTCGCAAGCTGAATAGCTATATCCACACAATAGCTTGTATGAGAAGGCTCACAGAAACATTATTTTTTATTTCCCAAATAGAATATTCAAGGTAGACAATAGCTCTTAAATAGAAAAGTAATTTTTCCAAAATTATTTCCAAAATAGAAAACTGTCCAAATACCCATTAATTAGTGAATGGAGAAAGACCATAATAACACGGAATAATATTTAGCTATAAAAATAAGGAAATGCTGTTTCAGTCTATAGTATTGAGGAGTGTTATATCTCTCACATACACACATACATACTCAAATGCATACACATGTTTAACAAAATATCACATATACAGAATCTTCTGTGATTCCATATACAGAAGCTATTTAAGCAAGAACAATGCACACTGATTGTAACTTGGTGACTGTAACTTTGTGTTTGCTATCACATTCCCTCCTGGATCTAAGCAACCACTGTTCTAATTTAATGTCTGTATAGGCAGTATTTGGCTATTCTGTATAGTTCATGTACGTGGAATAATACATTGCTACCTTTTGTGACTCGCATCTTTCACTGAACAAATGTTTTAAGGTTCATCCAAGTTGCCTCCAGTCTTTGTTGTGGATAGCAGCATTTCATTACTTGATATAACTCATTTTTTTCTGTTGAATAAAATGTAACTTTTCCCCCTCTCTTCTGTTCTTATAAGTGGTGCTATGAAGTCTTGTGTGAATTTATGTTTTAGTTTATCTTGTCCATATATGTGAGTATAGGAGCAAAATTGCTGGGCTTTGGGGTAAACTTAGGCTTAAATTTTGAGCAAATCATCTGATATTTTACAAAAATGCATATACCATTTGACCTTTCCTCCAGCAATGCTAGAAGATTTCAGTTTCTCAACATCTTTGTCAACAAACAATATTATAGTTTGTATCTTGTTTTTTGTCTCATTACAGCTTTGACGTACATTTCTCTATTGACAAATAATAGTGAAAGCTTTATTCATGTGATTGTAATTCATGTGTATAAATTTTTTGAAGAAATGTTTATGTAAATATTTTGTTTTGTGTCTTATGGATTATAAGGATTTTACATGTTTCACTTAACATTATAGTATCTACTAACAAAATGAAACTTTACAAAAGATTCTTGTATACTACATAAAATTCTCTGATATAATATATGATGGTAACATTTTATGAGCACGTATTCTTTTTTCTAATTTGATGTAGTTTACTTGACCTAATTTTACTTATTTATACTTGTGCTTTTATTCTCATACTAAAATATAATCACCTAAATCAATCTCATAAAGATTATAGTTATTTTATTGTAAAATATTTGTACTATAGATTATATCTATGAGCTGGATACTTTTCAATATAATTTTTGTAGATAATATAAGATAGTGATTTAAACTTGATATTTTTTCAGGTGGATAT
>PVKA01026569.1:0-31548 GCA_004027165.1 Ctenomys sociabilis | reverse complement strand
TTCTGTACTTTCAATGCATCCCTTCGCCTAGTTGCTGATACTTCCTACAAATGACCTCTCTTCCTTCTGGGCCTCGGTGTTGCTTGTTTGTCCACTTGTTTTTAAATCTTCAGTTGGCTCAGATGGAGGTAGTTGGGGTGGATCTCAGGCTAGGAGGGGCAAGGTCACCTAAAGGCTCTCCCTGTCATCAGTATCAACACAAGTCACATTTCCTATTTCCAGAACCAATTTCTCAAGAGTCATCTTTCAGATGAAGACCTGAGTCAGATTACCTGCCACAGCAGTACCTAAGGTATCCAGCAATGAGTTAGGCAGTCCCCATTGCCATCTTGCTCACGGGTCAGTCACCACCCTGGAGGAAAGATGCAAAAGAAGAGCTCAGCAGAGCTAGGAGGTCCATGAGGGACCAGCTATCATCCCTCCTCTACAAAGAAGGGGACAGCCCCCAGGGTTTCAGAAATGCAGCACATCCACACAGCTACAACCAGCCAAGCAACCTACACATCTGCTTTCAGGCACTTACAGACTAACTGGGCATCGTGATGCCAGAGAATGCAGACAGATCAACACTGAGAATTGGATGTAGTGGTCCACAGGCTTGAGGTGGTCAGGGACAGCAATGTTCATAATGATGAAGGGAAACTTTCTGAAGTCAATGTGCTATGAGTTTTGTTCAGTGAAGTTCTGCATCATATGTAATGGAGTTTTTTTCACTACTTTGTATTCTCTTTAGATAATAAAACATAAAAGTAAATGTGCTGTGAAGACAACGTTGCAGGATGGGCTGAGCATGGATTCACAACTCTAAAGGCCAAATACAGTGGCACCTCAATTCACAAACTTAGTTCTTTCCACAATTCTGGTCACAAATAGAATTAGACAAAAACTGAATCAAATTCAATGAAGAAATTTGATTCAGTTGTCAGAAAATTCAGTTTGTGACGAGAATTATGGAAAGAATTAAGTTCATGAACCAAGGTATCACCGTCTATGAGGACTGTTCATACACCGTGCATGGCTAATTGCCTATGCTAATGCTCGATCTCTTTTTCCTCCTCCAAAGTAGATTTCCTGACAGGAGCACTGGGTACCCATATAGCCAAAGCAAAAACACATTTTCCAGCCTCTCTTGCTGCTAGATACCATCAAGATATTAGTTCTGTACAATGAGATATAAGATAGAAGTGCTGTGTGAAAACTCTAGGAATACCCATGCAGAAATGAGTATCCTCTTCTGTCTTCTTTCTTCTTCCAATGCTCTCGAGTGCAGATGTTGGATCCTGAAGAGTCGGCTGGGCCCTGAGGTGGTATGTTAAGGATGGCAGAGCAGTAAAGTAGCACGGTCGAAAAGCCACAGCAGTGACTCTGCACAATCTACTCTCAACTCCTTTGTGTTAGAGATACAAATTTCTATCTTGTAAAAACCACTTATATTTGTCTTTTTCCCCCTACTGAACTAAATTTAGTTTATACAAAAGTGTAAGAAAAATAAATTCAGGATTTCTAAGAAAATCCAAGAACCTGGAAGGGAAGTCAACTTTGGAGGGAGTTAAAAGTGAAGGAAGCAGAATCACTGAATTTCTGAAGATCCAGGGGATATTCTAGACTCATAGCGGTGAGCGTGGGGCGCACATGCCACAACCAGGTGTTGGCTATCATCAGACACTCTAAAAGGTTCCCCATCACTGGAAACGTGGTTGCACATCTGAGGCCCCGGAGAGCTTGTTCACGCAGAGTGCTGGCCTCGCCCTGAGCTTCTGATTCAGTTAATTCAGGATGCATTATTATCCATTTTCCAGGAAACAAATGCTATAGGTTCAAGGGCCCATGCTTTGAGAACCATCGTTCTAGACTTTTCAAGACATAGAAACTCAGCTTTCTTGTGTGAATTTCAGCTTCACAATTCTAACAAGATGTGATGATTTTCAGCTGCTTTCAAAGATAGGGCAATGTGGGGAGGCAGCAAGGGTCTGAACAACAGCTTGGGCCAGCTGAGCATCCAGGGAAGAGAAGATTTGTGATGCAAATGATTCACTGGTGTTCAGCTGGGAGCAGAAGGGATTTCAATATGGTGAGCCAAATCGAATTCATTACCTGACAATTAGCTCTAAATTAATGCAAGACTGTGCCGCCTGAATGTGCTCTAAGGAAGAGGGTCCCTGACAGCTCGAGATGGGCACGATCTGAGACATCCATCTTGGCGGATCCAGAAAGGCTGTTCAAGCATGCCATGTCCTCAGCTCAGAGAGAGCCCAGCACCCAACCCCAATGCCCTTCTTCGTCTCTCCCCTCCAGATGTTGTTCTCTTGAAGAGCTCAGCCGGACTCCATGGAGAGCACGTTGATCTGCAGTGCCCTTGCCCCTCCAGGCTTGCTCCTTAGGAGATTGCTCTGTGCCCATATGAGGGCTGGCTGCTAAATCTTCAGCACTGCAAGGCTGCAGAATGGCACTCATTCTGTTTTATAGGCAAAAACTGTTAATGTTGTAAGAGTACATTTCACCCCCCTCAAGTGAAAGTCGCAAATTCCAGGAGGATGAGAATTGTTTTTCCTGTTTCTTTAATTATCTCTCCCATTTTCCATCTTCTTCCTTCTCCTTTCTGTTTCCCTCTCCCCATTCCCTCCCTCTATGACTTTCTCACTGAGCCCATGGTAAATTGGACACAAAAGACCACAACACAAGACACTAGATGATTTAGCACCTTTGGGACTTCATTTATCTATTCATTAAATGTGTGTCAAGACAGGCCATGATGCTCTCTGAGCCCCTGAAACTTTTAGGGTGATCTAAAAGACAGACAAGGGAGAAGTTAAAAGTGAAGGTGGAGCTGGGCCTACAACTCTAGCCCTCTGGGAGACTGAGACAGAAGGGGACAAAGTTTAATCCAAATTTGGGCAACTTAGTGACCCAGCAAGATGCCATCTGAAAAAAAAAAAAAAATAGAAAATGTCTGGGGGACTGGGGGTTGTGCTAAGCACCTCCTCTAGTACTACAAAAACCAAAAACCAAGGAACAAACAAAAAGAGGCCAAGGACCCTAGGATCCTAAATACATGTATACGTGTGAGGACAGGGTGTTTTGCAGACCACTGGTTGCCAAAGGAGGAGTCCTGTAAGCACCCAGCTGACAATGTAAACTTTCCCCCCTCCCAGTCTAAGCCGTAGACCTGCACGTGCTCACAGTTCCCACCTCTGTTAAGGATATGAGCAGGTCACTCTCCAAGGGCACGTCCTGAGCCACGTAGCCCCGCGATCCAGAGCTCCAAGATCACTAACTCCAAAAGGTCAAGGAGAGCAGGGGGAACAGGTGTTTGGGGCCAGCAGGACCCCAGGAGGAGGATGTGCCCTCTGTCTTTAGTGTCCCTCATGCTTATCCAAAGCCCTGCCAGGGAGACTCTTTGCCTCCAAAGGTTGCTTTACAACAAGTTCAGTAACCTCATATTTGTATCCCTGATGGGCTTCTTTTGAATTCTGTTGACAATTTTAATTGCTTTTGACAAATGGCCCTTGATTTTTTTTGTCTGTTTGCTCAATTGTGCAGGACCATCACTCAGAGGAAAATGAGGCCAGCCCATTAGCATCCACTAGTTGTATTCTCTCCAAAAATAATTATCCTTCATAATTTGTGTAGCAAATCTGCCCTTAAAGAATTCAGAGCTACTGGGGCCAGAGATAAACTCAGCAGCACAGTGCCTGCCCAGCAACTGTAAGGCCCTGGGTTCAACTCCCCAAAACAGAATTCAGAGCCATCGAAAGACATTTGTCTATTGCTTTAGAAAATGCTTTAATTTTGCTCTTTTTTTGCCCTGATTATCCTTGTCCCCTACTTTACAAAAGAGCAATAGCAAGTTGTAAGCCAAGGCCTGAACCCTGGCCTTTGACATTTGGCCAGTGCCCTTCCTCCTAGATCCCTTCCCACTACTTGCAGCAGGTGTGTGTGTGTGTGTGTGTGTGTGTGTGTGTGTGTGCATGTGCACATGTGTGTGCAGTTTTGAAGTTGAGAAGCACTTGAATTTTCCTTGGAGAAACAAGTTTTTCTCTGGGAAACCTGAGTTTTTAACTCATAGGTCTTCAACTCATTAGGCCCAGCTCACTAGGGGTTAATCTCTGTTATTTGAAGGCAACTGAGTATAGACTTTGTGTCTACAAAATGCTCTCACATCTTTCTTAGAATTTGCAATTACAGGATCACCAGATAAACAGAAATCTAACCCCATTAAACACTGATATTTTGATCAATATTTGGTTTTTTAATATTTTGTAAAATGTTGAATTTTATGGGCTGGAAGCATGAAGTAAAATTGCTCTGGAGAGACCAAAGCATCCTGTCTCACCAGAAACTCAGAGATGGGAAACCCAGAAGAAAAAGCATCCCTTTTGCGTGGACTCAAGGAAAAGTCGGCCGCTGTACTTGGGCAGAGCTCCAACACGGAGGGAGACCTGAGGACAAGCCCTCTCCCCAGAGCACAGCCCTGGCCCCTTCCCTGGCTGCTGCCTCCCTCGTAATCATTTCTTCATGGTGGGCTCCCACCAGCTCTGCACAGAGACTTCCATGCAAGGGAAATGATGGGCCCAGGCAATGGTTTATGTCTAAAACTTTCCCCCAAATGCTCAAGTGTAGAAGGGAATTGGACTATGGAAGCCCATGGCTTCATCCCTTAATGATTTCAATAGCTGAATATGCAGTCAGGAGACTGGGCCTGGAGAGAGGCACTAGGGCTAAGAGCTGGAGGGGTAGTTCTTGGCTCTGGCTCCTCCGCCCTTGCTCTGCTTCCTGGCTGTCATGGCTTCATCAACTTCCACTCTATGCACTGCTCTGGGAGCCCGCCATGCATGGGCTCAAGCCAAGAGCCAAACTTAACCTCTGCTTCTTTGAGCTATGGGTGCAAACTGTTTTGTCCCAGGCATCTGGATTCCAACACCATCAGAAACCAGGGAAGGAACACGGGAAGAGCTAGGAGGTGGGGACAGACAAACAAGATAGGGACACTTCACCCACAGGTAGCTAACAGTGGGTCTCAGCACTTGAGTCAACCTGAGGCCCACTTTCCTGCCTTCTTGCCCAGCGATGATAAGGGCACAGCCTGACAGCTGGTATGCTGGGCCACAGAAACCCTGAAGAAAAGCTGCAGGTACAGAGAACATAGCAAATTCCTGATGTTGGATGGGCTCAGAGGCCCCAGCACCTGATCCCACCTACAGAGCCCTTCACATTCTAGCTAGGCTGAGTCCCCCACTTATGCTCCCCCTCCCCTTGTAAAAGCCACCCCAGGATTAATTTCTCCCAATAACCCTACTCCCCTCATTTGAGAAACAACACCTGCCATCCCAGTGCTTCCGTCTGACTCTGTTTATTAAACGACGTTCAAGATTTTTCTTCTCTCATGATGGGTACCAGAAGCACAAAATTCAAACCAATCATGCTGAAGAGAGTTCTCCAGCCATCCGTGGCTCAGAGCTGGGCAGCGAATGACACTTGATTTGTCAAGGGCTGAGCAAGGCCAGGCCAGGCCAGGCCAGGCAGACTAAAGCAGGCCAGTTTAAGTGGGAAATATTTTGGCTCTGGGGCTGCCTGGGGGTTCATCCCTGCACTGCCTTGGCCCTTGGGTGACTCTCCTGAGTATTGAACCTCCACCAGTCTCGGCAGAAAGATCACTGAAACTAGAAGTTTCCCATCTGTAAAATAAGAATTGCTGTCAGGGCCTTAGGATGGGAAAGTGCTGTGTAGAGTGCAAAGTGACACAAGAACCTGCAGGCCGATCCACACTGGTCCTTGTGATCATAAATCCCACTGGAGCTTTGGCACCTCTGCCTCCTCTGTGGCCCCTGCTTTGGTGCATACCCTGCTTCCACTTCCTGGGCTGCACGCATCACATGTGCTAGATTCACAGATGCAGACGGCTGGGAATTCAAAAGAGAACAGAGAGAATGGCCCATCTCCACCCCACAGTGTCTGGGGCCTCAGCTGGAAAGCACAGACGCAGGGCCTTAATGGCCATGTGCCCAAGTCTCCTTTCATTCCTACTTCGGGCTCTGGATTGGGACTCACCCAGCTCTGCTCCCCACGTGCCTGCCTGGGCTTCCTCACACCAAGGCAGCTGCAATCAGAGAGCGAGCACCCAAGGGAGACACATGGCTGATACGCAACCTTCATGGAACTTCGGAGGGCATCAGGCATCACTTTGGCTATAACCCCAGACCACCTGGATTCACCAGGGAGTCCACCTCCAAGAGGAGCGCGGGGGATGGAATGCTTCCCAGTCATCATCTTGAGAGATCTAATCCACCACTGGGTCTGAGTCAGAAGAAAATGGAACACGTTAGCCAGTGAGAACTGTGAACCAGGGGTGGGACGGGCCAAACACTGAAGCAGGGGTGAGAGGCCCTCTACTCCTGGCCACTCATCCTGGCTGCAGGTATCCCATGAGATTACCACAAGTCACACCCACATCAGGGAATCCACCAGAGGAAAGTGTAAACCACGCAGCCTCCTGAGGACAAGACATGGCAGCCTGTGTTCCTGTGTGTTCCTTCCCCTCTGACCCAACTGCCTCCTCCCATCTTGAGATAATCTTAGCACTTGTATCTCCACATTTCCAGGGTGGCCCCAGCCTCCTGTTCTGTGAGCAGTGGTCCTCAGATGGGCAGCTTGGCGGCCCTTGCTGCAGACCCCTGCAGCTCGCAGTGCGCTCCATGGAAGGCAGAGTTGGCAGCACCTGGGAACATGTGCCCTGGTGCCCAGCAGAGCCTCCAGCCCCAGCCCAGACCTGCAGTGGGACAAGATCCTCAGCAATGTCTATGCTGACCAAAGTGGGCCCAGCACCAGGGCAGAGGACTTGAAAATGAATGACACTGAGTCTCCATTTTGGCTATGCCTGTTTATGAGTTAGGCAGACTCTTTAACTTCTCTGAGCCTCAGTTTCCTTCATGCATAAATTAGGCATAATAATAGCTACCTCACAGGATGTGTTGAGCGGGTATCCTGTGCTGCCCTGGCAGGCAACCAATAAATTCTCTCTCTGCAGTCCAAAGCCAACACTTAGCTACACCCAAGAAGAAGGTGGAGGCCTCTTCCACAGCTGCTCCTGGGCCATGGGCTCTGTGAGCTGTCCATGGGCAGAGTGGTCCTTGGCACTGGTGGTCTTCAAGGAAGTGGTGGTCAGTTTTGGTTAGCACCACTTAAAACATGAAACAGACCTTCTCTCCAGAGCCACTGAGGCCAAAGTCCAGGGTCACCTCCTCAGAGCAGTGTCTCTGACAAACCAACTCTCCTTTGGAGATGTCATATGTTCTAACAGAGAATATTTATGCCCATTTACAGGGCTTTTGACTGAGGCTTCAGGCACCTTTCATACTCTGAAAGGCAGATTCTTTTCATCCAGGATTTACTTGAGCTGGAACACCTGACTCAGTAAGGCAGAAGAAAGGAGCCCTGTCAGGGACAGGGTGCTTGGGGAAGAGGCCCAGAACTTGGTCATCTCCTGGGTACAGTAATACCCACCAGCACCAGAGCTGCCAGGCAGCCTATGTGTTGGCAGGTGAAGGAGGCCTTTAAATAAAACCACACATCAGTATGATCCTGGAAGACTGAAAAAAGGTTGAGGGAAAATGTTAGCAGGATATTAAAATATTCAGTATCAAGGGCTGGGGAGATGGCTCAGTGGAATGAGCATTTCCCTGGCAAGCACAAGGGTCTGAGTTCAATCCCAGGTTCTGCCAAAAAAAAGAAAATATTCAGTATCTCTAAGCCCTTATTTAAGATGTACACAGGAATGATCCCATCCTTTACCAATGCAATGAGCTGTAAAGGGAAAAAATCCTAAGTAAAGACTGTGAGAAGAAAGCCAGGGCTTACTTTATGAAAAGTGATAGCTGCCAGTCCTTCCTAAGTCTGACTGAAAATCTTACTGCTCCGCCCCTTAGCTAACTCTTCCCAGCATCTTGAAGATAGTAAGACCTCAGCAAAGACATAACTGGTTGTGCTTTTGGAAGACTATCCCCCAAGTATACAGAGGAAATATGTCTTTAATGCTTTTCCAGGCAGTTTCGCTTCTTTCTGGTTATGCTGCAGATGTGTTCAGGATCTTGCTGATCCTCATCCCCCCACACTGCCCAGACAGATTCTCAGTGCTTAAGTTGCCCTTCCTGGTGGGCCCAAAGCTGTGGACATGAGGGTTTCTCCCTCAAGGGAAACACACTGAGGTTACTTAGTCCAACTAGAAATTAAAACAAGAACAATCTTGCCTTGTTGAGACCTGGAGTGTTGAAGGAGGACCAAGTCTTGTTTCTTCTGCCCCATGCCTTTGGGCTGACCTGTCAGCTGCCCGCATAGCCACCTAATGATGCTTTACTCCATTGTCATTTATGAAAATATTTCAAAACATTTCAACAGACTGGATAGGCACGATGTAAATGTCATCCCATGACAGAGCCACTAGGCTTGCTGGAGTCCAGCATTCTGCCATTGGTCACATCCAGGTCCTTGGAACAGTGAATCAAGCTGGTACTGGGTGTCCTCTCACACACGTTTAGGCCATGGGCCAGGTCCAGTGAGAGCACTGGGCCACCTGATGGAGACACATGAGAAAGAAGCTGATGGAGCAGTACAGGAGGGCTTTGAGGCAATAGAAGCTGAGCTCATCCTGAATCTCAGCAGATGCCTCTGACACAGGGCCAGGCCTCCTCCAGCCCACCTGACTGACCCAAGGTCACCTAAACTAGTAGCATAGATTGGTTCTATAGATGGGGTCCTCACAAAGCCATGCAAGGACAGATTTGGAAAAACCTAATCCCACAACTTCAGGGTGGAGCTGGGATAGCTAAGAAGCAAAAAGCATTGGTTTTACCTTTACAGATCTGGCTGTGGAGTGAGAGTTGAAGGCAAAAATCATCAGTTCTCTGACATGAGCTGGATGCTCTTAGGTTCCGTGGGTGTTGGAAACATCTAGAGGACTGAGCTGACTCTGGCCTACAGTGGGATTGGCCATGTGAAGCAATGTCTGACCTGCAACCACCCAGACCCCCACTGCCTCCCACACAACAGCCTCTGCCTTCTTGCAAGCTCTCCCCTCTGCTTTCTGATTACCACTTACTTGCTGATATCTGTGTCTGAGGGAGTGCTGTCTAATATGTCAGCATGCCAGAAGCCTGTGCAGGCTATCCATTCCTGTGATTGTGCTAATATGGAGCCTCCTTTTACTTCTGGAAGCATCCATCAGAGTAGGAAGATAGATGAAAGGAAGACAAGGCACAATGGCCACACCGTAAAGGCAGTGTTTGGGACAGTGAGTTCTCGTTGGATGATACCATGGTCCTCAGAGAGACAGCGATTTTTAAGTATCTTCAAAAGAACAGCTCAGGAGCCATCCTAAGAATATCACACAGTTCCTGCATATCATTTCATACCTCTGTATCTATGAGTCTGTGGGTGAAGAAAGTTCACATTGCTCACCACAAAAAATATCAGGATGTATCCAAAAGAGTTTGCAGAACTCCCAGCATCCGGGATTATGGCCCGGATGAGCTCCCTCGTTCTGCTGTCAAAACCCCAAGATCTCACCCAGCTCCAAGGTCTCCAGTTCAGTTTTCACTGTTAGCTCTCCTTGGGGACTTCGTTCCCGAGGGCTTGTCAGAGGAAGCTCATGCACACCATCGGTGCAGTCACTCAGCAGCGGCTAGCGGATGTCTGCAATGAGTCGGAAAGTCAGGTAGAATGTATCAAGAAGTTCAGTGCTTACAGTGAGGTGGGGGGGTTAAGTGCTTGGTCATCTGGCCTCCCTGCCCTGTGTCTCCCTTTCTTCCTTCCCCTGGCATGCCTGCTCTTTTTCTACAGGGTTTTTAAGGTTAAAATGTACCTACATATTTTATTAATTATGTGGTAAGAGATACTTCTTCAAGTAAATGGTTCTTTGCCTTAGTGGGGGTCAGTATGATCATGTGTGTGTGTGTGTGTGTGTGAGAGAGAGAGAGAGGGACAGAGAGAGACAGAGACAGACAGAGACAGAGAGACAGAGACAGAAGAGAGACAGAGAGAGAGAGAAAGAGAGAGAAAGATTAGTTTGTCAATGTGTATGAGTTTCTAAGTGTCTGTGTGCATAGATGCCAGAAAAATGTTTCCCAGTGATTCCCAACTATACAAGAATGTTATGCTTACATGTCTATTGCATGTATATCTCCATCTCTCTCTCTCTCTCTCTCTCTCTCACACACACACACACACATACACACACATACACACACACACACACCTGCTTCCACAAGCACAGACATGCACTTAATTTCCAATTTGGGGGTGCTTTTAGAAGCTACCCATATTCCGCGCAGATGGACAGGCACTCAGATTTCTACCCAGGAGCCGAATCTCACGTTTCCAGGACCCAGTCCTTCTGCTTGCAGCACCCGGAGGTGCATTCCTCAAAGGACAGCTGCCCACTTCTGAGCAGGTGCCAACTAAACCAGCATTTCCCCACGTCCTTTTGCTCCTCCCTTTTCTGATCTCTTCCTACATCGTCCTTTGCCTCCCTTCCTTCCTCGTTTTCCCTCTGCTGAGAGCTGTACATACCGCAGGCCCACAAGGACCCACTGCGCAGAAGTCAGGAGAGGAAAGGGCCATAGAAACCACCTCCAGCCTGGTTGATGCGCAAACTGAGGCTCGGATGTGCTGAGCGGTTCTCCCAGGTGGCCCAAGCATCCCAAAAGAGCCGAAAGGTGGGCTAAGGTGCTCCCAGCCTCTCCCACCACCCTGCCTTGTGGAGAAACTGTTTCCACAGCTCTTTCCTATGCAGGTCAGAGCTGAGTAAAAGAAGACTGGTGCCAATAGGACTGGTGTTGCCAAAGCGTGAACCAGCGACAACATCCTTCCTGGGCTGACATTCAGGCTGTCTCTAGTACGTGAGGACCAGGCAGAGATTCTTATCCCTGAAGCGAGGGGTGGGACACACCACGCAGAATGAGCAGCCCACTTCTTGGGGAGACCTTGGCTCCCCCGCACCCCCAGCCCGCCAGCTCTGACAGGCGGCACAGCAGAGTGCCAGCGTTGCACCAACCGATTTGATCCTCAGAAAGAAAGAAGATGCTGGCACAGAACCTCAGGTCTGGACCCCAGAAGGGAAATAACTTATTTTAATCATCCTCTCATCTGCGTGCAGAATTGAGCACACAGAGGCTCAGTGTCTGGCCCAAGGTCACAGGGATAGGTCCAAGCTGACAAACTCTTTCCGCCCATTCCCCCACTTGGGGTTGGTCCTTCTGATACTCCAGCAACAACAAGGCTTGCCCAGCGCTCAGCGGAGGATGCTAAGCCCGGCTGACTTGCGAGTAACCAGCAGCCAGCCCCAAGGCCCAGGACTCTGCTTTTGCCAACCCATCCTTCCATTCTTCCGCTTCCGGAGAGGCACGGAATTGGGAACACAGTGTTGGGCTCTGGCAATCCACCTGGGATTCCCTCTCCAAGCCGCTGCTCTCCCCTCCCTCTGAATTGTATTCCAAGAAGCCAGGGCTCAGGGGACGCAGGAGTAAGGGGCTGTGCGGCGAGCGCGACTTGTTCTCCCTGGACAAGACCGCCCTCTGCTGGCAGAACGATGGATTGTGGGCGTCAGCCTGCACTCAAGGATCTTCCCGGAATGGGGAGCTGGAGCAAATGAAGCCAGAAGTCCTTTCTGTTCTGCAGTGAAGGAGTGCAGCCTGAAGGGAGGAGAGGGGCTACCTGGCTCTTTGGGGGATAGTAGGGGGATTCCTACTTTTGGGATTTAGAGCAAGGCCAAGGCCTGGCCCCTTCTCTGTGTTACCCTGTGCATATATTGCTAGATGTCCCTCCCATCTCAGCAATCAAAAGACCACAGAAGACCCCGTGGGAGCCACAGTGTATGTGCCAAAGACTTCACTAAGTGGCCTTGAAAAAAACTCTGAAAATGTTCAGTTTTCAGCCTTAAGTCTGGCCATACCAGATAGAATACAAAACTAGGAAAAGGGTGCCTGGGATCTGGTTCTGTTTCTTCCACTTACTTACTATAGCCAGGCCACTTGTCCTTACTGTGCCTCAGTTTCCTTGCCTGTAAAATGGGCCTTCTATGTAGCAGGCATGTGGCAGTTTTACCAAACAGTGATGGCGTCACCCTGCTCAGGACCTGGTTTTCTTTCCAACAAAACGAGCATTATTTGTGGGAGGGTGAGGCCTCTACCTAGAGCCCAGGCCAGCCACCTAGCTCTCCCTCTCTGCTTAGACACCCCTGAGGAGTGTCTTAGACACCTGCACAGCCTCTTTCTCTGGGGAACACGATTTGAGCCCTGACAGTTTTGCAGGCCTCCCACCTGAGCTAGGGCCAGGCCTTCTCAAGATCTCGTGTGCGTGCACACCATAGCTGAGAAAGCAGCAGTCAGTGAAAATCAGCCTGGCTAAAGTGAGGACACCAGACAGGGCCGGGAGGAAGCACTGCAAGAAGGGCAGGGGAAAGGTCACTGCTGGGACCTTAGAACAGGGCTTGGAGGGGCAGGCAAGGCCAGCTTTCTCTGAGTGGAGAATTGTCCTGAGATCAGCCCTGAGCTGACTTCCAGAGCTGAGAGGTCAAGAGTGCAGGCTTTGGGGAGAAGTAGCTAGACCCAGAGTTCCACCCCGGTGCACAGGACAGCGGCTGCACCCCTCAGCCCTCAGCCTCCTTTACCTCATCATTAATGGGGGCCATTAAGCTACCTCCCTGCAGTAAACTGCTTCACTCCGTAAGTAGCAGAGGAAATGCACACAAATTATTGTTATTATGATGATGATCATCATCTATCAGCCCTAACCCACTTATTTTCTACATGACGTTCCCTTATTTGAATTTTTGTTTCCTCATCAACAAAAGCGAGAACGGTCTTTGTTCCTCTTGGGGTCTCAGGGTTGCGGTGGGAGGAGGGCCTGGCATCCCTGGTGCGTGTGTGGAGGAAAGTTCCAGAGGGACCCGAAATGCTATTATTGGAGGCTAAATGTTCCGTGGCTAAAAGCTGCCATAGCAATCTTTGCATCCACTTGATTTGAATGGGCACATTACTGTAATGTCCCAGCACTCCGTCAGCACACAGAAGGCTGAGCTATTTGTAACCACGAGACGCATGAGCAGCATAAAGATCAAATGGCGGGGTGGCTCGTCTGGCTCACCTAGAAAGCCAGGCTCCTTGCTTTGAACATGGCTGGCATTGACACATGGCCAGTCTGCCTCAGGAGCCACTGCCCAGGGCTTCCTACAGGGAGGTCAGGGGAGATGGAGTGGGGAGAGCAGAGGAAGGGTGGGGGAGAGGGAGAGGGACGAAGGCCAGAGGACTCCGGGCTCCAGAAAGGAGAGATCCACATAATGCTGAGTCCAGGGCTCAGTGCATGCTCAGCCCCAGGCTGTACCAGTTGTTTGAAGAACACTGTGCGTCCCTCCACTGAGTGTGCTCCGCGCCCTGACTGGATTGCGCTCCTCTGTTGTCCTGGCGTCAAGCTGCCTCTGTGATGTCCAGTGTGGCAGGGGAAAGGACCCAAGGCAGTGGGTCTCTAAGGCTCAACTTGGAATGGTGATGGGAGATGGAGGATGGCTGATGCAGTACACAGGAGGTGGCAGGACACAGACGCAAGACCGGCGGGGCAAACCACATGAAGGCCTTAGTGTGCCCTCAGAGCGCGATGCCGCGGAGCGACAGTAAGCCTCCCTCTTGTCCATGGCCTGAGAGCCCCTCTCCTTCAGTCCGTACAAGCACTGCCTTCCATGTGGGTTGGAAATATTAAGGAAGGGGACTGGTTTGTCCTTCTGCCTAAATGTAGTCCCTCCTGAGGTAACCTGACATTCTGTCTCACTTTATGTTCTTTCCACATCCTGAAAAAAATGTCTGGGCCTTGGGCCTTGGTTTTGTCACCTGCAAAGTCCCATGGTCAGTACTTTCCGGGCTATTGCTTCTCACTAGCGTCCTTCCTACCACTCTCTCGCCCTTTGGTCCCACTGTCTGGCCTCATCACTGCGTAGGTTCCCCCTTGCCACCTCCAGTAAGGCCGGTGCCTTTCAGCCTTCACATCCACAGCCTGGCTCCCCTCCCCTGCCCCACCACCACTATCGCAAGAGGACATCCCCGCTACCATCCAACCACACTTGTTGAGTCCCTCTTTGTCACTGTGGTGGCATGTGCATAGCATTTATTCTTAAAGCCACAGTTTGCTGACCTTAAGCGTGTTCGCCATATCACAGGGCCGTTTTCATTATCTATACTGAGAACTTCCTTGTCTCCTGCAACAGAAGCTGTACCAAGTCCACAACTCCACACTCCCCCTACTGCTGCCACCTCTTCTGGTCCTCTGCTGATTTCCAGTCTGCTTTCTGCCTCTGTGAATTTGACCGCTCTAGGGATCCATATAAGTGGAATTACACAGTATTTGCCCTTCCGTAATCTGTATCTGTGCTTATTTCCTTATTTTACTTAGCATAATATTCCTAAGATCCATATATAAAATTTTCTTTTTTTATTTTTTGATACATGGTCTCACTGCGCAATTCAGGCTCAGCAGTACCAGGGCTCAAACTCAGGTCCTTGAGCTCGCCAGGCAGGCACTTAGACTGCCAATCAACTCCCTAGCTCCGAAATTTTCATTCTTATAACTGATTAATATTCTGTTGTATGTACCTTAAGTGTCCATCATATACCTCTCGACACTTTTGGACATTGCGAATAAGGCCTCTGTGAACATGGGTGTATAAATATCTATTTAAGTCCCCATTTTCAATTTTTTGGACCCTGTCCCTAGGAGTACAATTATGTGCCACATGTTAATTCTACATTTATACTTTGGAAGAGCTGCCAACTGCTTCCCACCTCATACCACTTTGCGTTCCCACCAGCAGTGCACGAAGGCTCCAGCCTCTGCACATCCTTGCCAACTCTGGTTATTTTGCACGTTTTGATTATAGCTACCCTAGTAGGCAGAAGTAGATTTGTTTCACTCTGACTCCCCCTCAACACCCAAGATCCTAGTACTGATCTCAGTTCTCATCTTACAGCACAATCCATGTAACTAACGCCCTTAAGACAGAAAGCTCCCTGCAGGTGGGAATTACATGCCCTTCCCTGCAGCTCTGCATCCTCACCCCCCTGTCACAGCAGAGTGCATCCATGCCTGGCCTGTCAGTTGGAAAGGCCAGCACTTCCAGGTGCCCTTGTTGGACCTTAACTGCAAGGTGCCCTGGCTGGCTTTCAATAGAACCCAGGATGCCAGGTGACTTAAAAATGGTTTCTGATGAATAAGGAGAAAGAGGAAATAAAATAGCATTTTAAAATGCTGGTAGGGAGGAGAGGTGAAAAGAATTAAGGAGTATTATGTATATGAATCAACTCCCACAAAGTGCAATCATTATTTACTGTGAACTCGCATTAATAACAAAATTTTTTTAGGTTGCAAAAGCCAGATGAAAAAGGCAGGACACAAGGGAAAAATGGAAAAAAGGAGAGATTGAAAGAGGAGACTAAGCTCAGAATCACATCCCCAGAGCCGCAATCCGAAGTTCTTTTCAGCACTGCTTCTGCTGCCTGGTGTCTCCGAGCAGGAGAACGACAAGCACCTTCCTGACACCTTAGCCAGAGCCAGCTTTGGGGGACTGAGGGGCACAGCTTCCCCTGGGGCCCTGCTGGGATCCCGGGAAGCATTGGGTACTCAGTAAACCCCAGTCAGGGACCCAGAATGCTGACCAGCTGTGGCACTCCAGCTGTGGATCTAGCCTGTTCAAGGCCTGTCTGTTACAGGCCTTGGAGGGATGCAGGCTGCTCCAGGACAGAGAAAACGAGGGGACGTGGGCGCTGTGGGGCCTGCGTGGTCCAGGTAGTTAGCCAAGGGCTTCGTCCCTGTTTCGTCTTCTCCAGACAGCCTTGGAAAGGGCGGAGGGATCCTTGAGGCTCACTGATTGAACAGTGGGAAAGGAGTTAAGTAGGGAGAGCCTGAAGGAAGAAGGAGAGGACGGAGAGTAGGCACATGCTGGGGGTCGAAAGGAATGGAGCACAATGATCAAATGTAAATCGACTGTGTAGGTCTACATTGCGAAGCTTCCCCTCCTCGGCTCATCTCGCTCCTCTCTTCTCGTCTCTCTCCCAGTTACTATCAAAGCAAAATTTATGAAGGGCTCGAGGCATTGGATATTCCTTGTATTTCAATCTAACTTTTTGCAATCTCAAGTGAACAGCTTGGCTGCCTCTGCCTGTCAGGGAATTTAAATTGCAGATGGAATGGTGAAGGGACACCCGGCTTCAGAGCCGCCCCTCTAGTGAGCACCACCATCGCTTAGCAACTAGGCAGGGAGGAAGTTTATGAGGCAGCAGGAAGTTTCACTCTGGAAAGTGCCCTTGACAGAGGGCATCTTCTGGGAAAAGACACTGAGCTCCCCAGACAGGGGCCTGGGCAGATGAGCAGTTTGGTTGTGCCACAGCCAGTGCCAAGGAGCGCACCAGGGGACATGGTCAGCTTTGCTCTGCACAGCCTGCATTGTCTGTGTCCTTCTCTCACCTACCTAGTTTCCACAGCCTTCTGCATAGTTTCTGACAAGCTATTGTTTTGGAGGCAGTTTCAAGCCAGATGTGTGGTGTCATCCCTGTGTCTTCTCATACTCTGAACTTGTTTGTCAAGAGTATGACGGGTGATGTAGGGAAGCAATGCTTTGCAGAGTATTCAGCCTGAGGACAGGGTCGGCACCCTCGCCCCTGGCACCTTCCAGTGCTCTCTGAGTCTCTGCTACCTCCACAGGGGGAGAAACGGCCCCCAGGGTCTCCACTGTCCTACACCTGCCTGGCACCTAACAGCTATCCTGTAAATGTGCAGTGAGTCAATGCAAGGGACACCAATTGTAAAATGCATCACTTGCCCGAAGCCTCCTAGGGCGTCTAAAAAGAAAGAGAATTAGCACTAAACTCTTTCACTTTTGACTTATCAGTAAGACTACATTACCAACACCTCATTTAATATGAAAATAATTATATTTTTACTTTTAACTAACTCATAGTATGTTCATATTGGCTTCCTTTGGGGGACTTTCAAGAGGTGGTACAGTGGTTCTGATCACTCTGTAACTGAGAAACTGAGACAAATGTCAGGTCTGAACACAGGACCATGAAAGACAGCGGGAGTTGGAATGGGCCAAGAGTTGGGGGTAGATGCTTCTAGACTGGCCTGCTGAATGAGCAAGTTATCACATCTTTTGAGTGGGTAGTGACATCAATGTGCTCCTACATCCTTTCTATGGCCAAATGTTTTGTTTTTGTGGGGGTTTTTTTAGTACCAGGGATTGAACTCAGGACCTTATGCTTGCCAGGCAGGTGCTTATGCCATTGGGCTATTTCCCCAGCTCTCTTGCATCCTTTTCTGAGCCATCTTTGTGACAATCCCTACAAAGGTGAGCAGAAAGTGGGCAGATCTACTCTGGGGTTCACCTTGCTAGCATCCCCTATAAACACAGGCAATTGGTATGTCAGGAAGATTGCCATATTAGAAAGAATATCTTTAGCCTAAAGAAATGAATTCAGTTCCTTAATTTTACTACAGCATTTTGAATGCATGGTGTGTACAAGGCATAGCACTGGGCACATGCCACCTAGCCAAGGAAATGGCCTTCCAAGAGCTGCAGAATTCCCAAATTGGGCCTCCAAATGCAATGGGAGGAAAATAATCCACCCAAGAATTGGACAAGTGTCTTATGACTGTCCTTGCTGGGACATGGGCTGTCCTGGCTCTGAAGATCTTGGATGAATGCCCTATTCCTCCACACCACCTATTTCCCATCCATCCATTCCCTAGATGTCTTCAGTTTCAGACACTACACTGAGGAAACAAATGCCTGCCCAACCAAGAATGGCAATCAGTGCTGACTCAGTGAGTGAGAGAATGCACACACACACACACACACACACACACACAGTGTGAGAAATATTTCTAGAGATAAAAATCTTTCCTCATCTCAAAACTCTAAAATAGTCTCTGACTCAACCCTGGTAGAAACAGAAGCACACATTGTCCCCTGCCCGTGTTGACTTAGACATGCCCTCCTGTATGTTCTCTCTTGGAGACTTCGGCTTGATGAACGTTATTCACCCACCACTGATACGAGGGCCATCTCCTTAATTTCACATAGCCCCTCTCCTGCCCTAACACTCCTCATCACCCACTGGTCCCTGATGAGACTTGTGGCCACTTATCCAAGTAGCATCTTGGCTGCCAGTTGTCTCCTCCAGAAGAAGAGCAAGATGTACACTGAAGGCAAGTTGGTTCTGCCCCCGTGCCAGGGAGCTTGGTGCCTGTCACAGCCAGACATGATATATAGGAATAATAAGGCCCTTGAGTTGCTCATTAAGTGCTGTCAGCATATCACATGATTTCTTTTTTAATATTGCCCATATCTGGCCCCTGGAAAATGACAGCGATGCTATCGCCATGCAGCTGATGACAAACAGACTTCCTGTGCCAGGGAGGCACCACCCTCCCCCCAGAGCTCACTGAACAAAGGCAAGGAGAAGGGCAGGGCTCAGTAGTGGGTGAGTTTGTACATTTGGACATTTCCAACAGTCTGTGGTGAGCTCAATGCTGCTGTCCCCAGACCCCACTTTGACAACCACCTCCTTGAGAGGAGACCATAAGTGCAAATATTCATTCCCGGTCCTGTGCCTTCTGGTCGGGTTTATCAGACTGCCCATGTGATTATAAGTTACAAACGCAGGGAAAAGGTGCTCTTGGAATCCAGTTTGTCCAACATAAATAAATGACTCATCTGTACTAGATGGAAGGGAAACTGAGGCTACAAGGTACAAAAACAAGGTGGGCTGCTCAGCAAGGTCTGGCAAAAACAGCCCATAACTCGGTGTACCAGATACACAGCTTCCTATTCCAATCACTGAGCTGCACTTTTCTGACACCAACTGTAGAAATGTGTTGGCTTCCAAGCGGCTTATTAGAGAACAAATTATTCCCTGTTTTGCTACTCTTTCCATGTGAGTTAATCTGCAAGTCTAAAGTCCAAGCAGGTGCCAGAGTTATTCCTGCAACTGGCACCAAATTGCATCCAGAAAGCACAATTAGCACTTAGTTAATGTGTCTCAGAATGGGATAATCTACATATTACCCAAAGGCGACCTCAGTCCCCACTGCACTTTACCTTAATATGCTAACACACAGGTTGCCCAGCCAACAGGGCCTTTGGAAACCCCAGCTTTTTGCAAGCAGAAGTCCCTGCTTCTTCATTTGAACAGAAGAGAAAGGACCACTTGTGAAGCTAAGAGTACAAGAAGTAGTATTTCTTGTTCCTCCTCATGATCATCTTCCTCTTTCTCCTTTTGTCAGCCTTTTATTCTTTGGAATTTATGGTATGTATATGAACTCAGAATTGCATAGATAGGTGACAGATGATAGATAGATAGATAGATAGATAGATAGATAGATAGATAGATAGATAGACGGATTGACAGATTGACAGATAGATAGATGGAGTCCATGAGTTCGCATAGCTGTATGTGTACACACATGCATATGGTTTCTTCACTCGATCCATCAAGCAGCCTAGGAGCCACCCTGGTTCCAGTGAGCACACTCAGTCTCCAAATCTTAGGCTCCAAAGATCACTCTCCACTGAAAAGAATCAGGTCTCCTTGGAGGGCAGGAGAGTATCAGATGAGTTTGAAGTAATTTATTGTTTCAGAAGTAAGAACATGCTTGAAGAATGACAATGCATGAAAAAGGTATGAAAGCCACCAGGAGCAACTCCCACTGAGGTAATCAGGGCATCAAAACAAATAATCAGAGTATTAGGTTATAAATCATTAAATGAGATGTGAAATCATTGCTTCTTGCTGTTACAAATGAATGAGAAAACCCAATTTCAAAGTGTCTCCACACACAGTTACTTGCAAAGGGGGAAAAAATTACTTCCTAGAGGGGACATCTGACAGACACCACAGTAAGCAAATGATCAAAGTTAGTGTCACTAGCTTTGGGACAAATCAAATCATGTGCCACCTGATAAGATTCTATGAAATCCAAAGATATGCAGTCTGAATCTAATCAAGAAGCATCAGACAAACCCAAAGAGAGGGACATTAATCAAAATGGTTGGCCTGCAGCCCTCAACAGTGGCGAGGCCTTGGGAGTCTAAGAATGGCTTGGGAATTGTTCCAGGCAGAAGGGTGCTACTGAGAGATGGCAACTAAATCTAATGGGTGATCTTTGAATGGATCTTTCTGCTAAAACATCATTACTAGGGCAATTGGCAAAACTTAAATGGGGTCTAATGTTGGTAATGAACCCGCTCATTTCCTCCTTTTGATGGTTATCTCATGATCATGTGGGGCATGTCTTCATCTGGAGAATGTTTTAAATGACATGTTGTGGGTGGGGACCATTGGCTCAGTGGGACACTTGGAAGCAGTTCAGGAGAAACAAGATTCTTGCACCATATTCACAGCCTTTCTAAATGTCTGTGATTGTTTCAAAAGAAAGAAAGAAAAACATTTATGAAGTGATAGCAATGACAACCAGGGAAAGACTTCAGACTCCTGCAGCCAGCGTTGTCTGGCTGTGTTCTCGGTGATCTCAGTGGTTCAGAGATGCTGGGCGAGTCAGCCTCATACCACAGATGAGGTATCACTGTCATGCCCACCAGGGCAAACATCCTGTGGAAGAGGGGATGGGGGATGGGAGTGATGGTGGTTCTGTGTCCTTGTGCAGCCTTGTGCTGATTTTAGGGAGAATTCAGGCCACTATATTTTGAAAGATGGAGTCTCTGTCAAGGGGGCATCATGTCCCTGGGCATTAGAGCAGTGTCCTGCCTTCTGTCTTTGATGGCCCTCGGAGAACTCTGTTTTCCTGGGCTCTACTCTGAAAGGTTTCCTTTGCCTTCTGTTTGCCCTCCTCATAAGGGAGGCTGTGGCGCAGAAGGGCTATCACAGGTGTGTTCCTCACACAAACTTACCTCTGTGAGCTAAAGAAGCACACCTTTGCCAGAGGACTTTTGAGCTCAAATCCACCACCATATTGCATAGAAACACCAGAAGGAGGAACTGAGCTTGTCCAGGAGGCATGCTCTGAAAACCACGACTGAGACAGGGGCCTCTGTATTAATACTGAGTGCACAGCCCATGGAAGATACCAGATGTCCCGTGTATAGCTCCAGATTATTGACTAGAACCGATGGGAGCAAATAAAGGAGATGGAGGCCAAGTTAGGTAAAGAAGGAGCTTTCTAGTACTGATTCTACATTAGGTGTCCAGGTGTTCTGTGTGACCTGAGACCACATCAGGAACACAATGTGATTGCCAAGGTCAGGGTTTCTGAGAGAGGAAAAGGGCTTCATTTCACCTTGAGTGTGTTATGTCTGGCTTATCATTGCTACCAACATTTCAACCATTGCCCCCAAGTCCCTCTCGGACCATAGCTGCACCTGATCCCCAAGATTTCTGTCATGTTTATTCCCCTTGGATGCAGGGAATGTTGAAGTTGGGAGGCAGAGGGTGCTGGGAACAGAGTGGGCTCTGGGATTTTGGAACTTTCATGGTAGCAGAAGCAAGGCCAGCAACGCCCAGCTCTGCTCTTCTCACTGAGTGTCTGGCTCCTTTCCTAGTGGCTTAGGGCTAATCCATGGCAGGATAGGCTGCTCTCTCTGGAGTCCACACTCTTCAGAGGACATTATTACTGCAGTGTCACGGATACTTGGGTGTAGCCATAAGGCAAAATGAATCACCTGCCCACAGACTCCTTGACCTCATCCTTCCATGACCAGTTTCTCTTACTTCTACCCAGGACCTACTGTCCCTTCCACACTACACAAGTGAAGGACCGGGCTTGGATTGCAGCTCCTAAGAAGCAGAAATACTGTTCTCTTCTTCCCATTTCGTTATGAGTGGAGGGACTTAGGGAGATGCTAGGAGCTTTGTCATCATCACGATTCACCTGGAGATAAAACTAAGACCATGGGAAGTGTTAGACTTTTCCACGTTGGAAGCTGTAATCCAATGAGAAGCCCACCACATGCACATAGATGATATGACTTCCATCTGTGGCAGTCATTGCTTCAGTTGAATTTAATAAAGGAAAACCGGTTTTAAGAAAGGGGGAGACTTTTCCATAGCACATGGAGACAAGGTTAGAGCTTATTGGGTTGTCACATTGCATACATTATTCCCCAGGGGCCTGAATAAAGATTTAGAGCAGAGAGATCTTATTTGACATTTGATGTTTCAATTTCCCCAGCAACATTATGCCAGATAAATCCATAGCTTAAAAGCGATGCCAAGCAGACCTGGTGGCCAAGCCCTCCCACCTCAACCTCCTACTCAGACTTTTCAGGGAAGCCAGTTAAAATTTACTAGACATTTTTATTATACAGTGTACACCCCACCCACAGTCATTTGCACAAATCACTTTTACAGAAGTCATATATTTACGTCACCTTCATTAGTAACCTTATTTAAGTGTCTCAGAGTTTATCTAACAGCAAGGCACAAAGTCAAGAAAACCTGGCAGCCAGACTTCTTTTTAATTTGAAACCTATGGTTGCTTGAGATCTATGCTCTTCCTGCCACGCTGCACGTGCATGGTATTGCTCACTGATGACTCCTCAGAGTGGCATCACCTGTGCCAGGTAGAAGTGTCCCTGAATGTGCCTTGGACAAGAGCAGGTACGAGTCAAGGTGGGGACTGGTGGAGGGCAAGTGAGGAGAGCTGTGCAGCAGAAGGAAGTAGCCCTGCCCTCTGCCCCTCTTTCTTTCTCTCTGCTTCCTGACCACGTGGCAGGAGCAGCTCTCCTCCACCTGGCTCCCCACCATGCTGCTTCTCCCTGCAGCCTGGACTGCACCCACTGAGACTGTGAGCCAAAAGAAATCTCTTCTCATTGAAATTGTGAGTGTTTTTTGTCCCATCGGCTAGAAAACAACTAACACAGATGGGACACTAAAGGCTCCATCCCACCCTTGAATGCTCAGCCATGACCCATTGAGCTGCTGCTTGATTATCTGCATTGATGGGGATCTCAGCTCTTCAGTTCCCTCCACCCTAAAAGGCTTAAACAGCTAGAGAGGTTACAGTGTGGAGGGGAATAAATTATCTTGGCCTTTCCCAAACATTACTCTCAGTGATCCAAAAGAGGCTTGCAGACTGCATCTGCTCCCTTTTCTGTGCAATCTTTGGTCAATAAATATGTTCTCTGAGATATTTCTCTTCTTCAGTCTATGCATCACTAGTTTCTTTGTTCACACGTTGCATGAGTCTCTTTGTCATCCTGGTTACCCAGCAATAAACATGCCCTAATTTGTCCAGAACAAGCTCCAAGCTCATCTCTCGTTGTGGCCACCTTGTTCTTCAGCAGCTGGCAGCCCAGACATCCAGGACTTCATCTGTCACCTTCATTCCAAGAAGCTATTTTATCTCATTAGCCTAGGGGTCAGTCCTGGACAAGGGGAAATCCAACACCTCCTAGGGTATTATCAATACCTGGGAAAAAATGAAACACTCCAGGGAAGCAGACACAGAGTCCATGTCTTGGCAGGGGTGCTGCTCAGGGGCTCAAACTCCATCAAGGGAGGACTCTGCCCTGAGAGAAGATGAAAAGAGAGGCCCATTGCCGTTGCGGGGCAACTAGACTGCCTGCAGCCCTCCTAGAGGAAAAGGCCCTAGGAAGGATCATAGTGAGATGAGACAAAGGGATTCACCCACAGCTACTCCCAGCCCAGCACAAACATCTACCACATCTAACAGCAACTGTGCCATTTGCCACATGAGCAGGGGAGAGGATCAATCAGGGCTGACATTACCAATCTCAGAACAAAGCATAGGTAAACATGGAGCTGGCATCTTGCATTGACACAACATCCATCTCGTTGGGCAAGTCCTCTCTCACAGGCAAGGCAATGACATTAACTGTCTTGGTGCCAGGGGAGGGTTATGAATGGGGCCAAGGCAGCCACTCTTCTGAGCCCCAGAGCTCTCTGTACATACTTCTATCATGACTAACTGCATCACACTCTAACTATTTGTCTGCCTGTCTGTCTAACAATACAGCAGCTTGAGTATAAAGACTATGTATTTTTCTATGTCTTGATTCCTAACACTGTTCTTCACACCAAGTAGCTGTTCATTTAAACAAATATATGAATCTTCCAGTGGATAATGTGCCTTTTGCGTTCATTCTGACCAAGGACAAAATCTAGCATTTGGATTTAGAGTAGAAGTGTGTAAGGCTGAAGTTCAGAGCAAACACCTTCCCAGAAGGCCTTGTGATGCCCTGGATGGGCAGCTCTCTCTCCACTGCACAAGAGGGTGTGATAGTGTCCTGTCCTCTTTACCTGTGGGTAGTGATAAAGCAGCAGGAGACAGTGATGGACACCAGGCAATGAGCTTTCATTCATCTTCTCACCCACCTATGCATCTTCTAGAATTCAGATAAGCAGAAATGTTTCAAATGGACAGAGACTGTTATTGAGAAAGAGCCTTTAAAAATCTTTTTATATAAATAAGTAGTCCCTTGACTTGTTATGGTTTGTACCAAAAAATATTCATGCCATGTTTAAAGCACTGAAAGTCAAAAATAAATTTAATGCATTTGATTTATGGAAGATCCAAATTTAATAACACAGCCCATTGCGAAGTACCAGGTATTTCCCTTCACAATCATGTGGGTGGCCAGAAACTGCAACTTCTGGCTACTGCCAGCATCACACAAAAAGATTGTACCAGGCACCATGTGTGATGAGCCCAGGACAAGAAAGCAATTCAGTCATCCAAGTACAGTTTCTACTGAATGCTTATCACTTTTGAACCACTGTGAACTTGAAAAGCCCTAAGTATAACTATTACATAGGTGTAACCAATAAATACAGCACATGTTTAAGTTTTCCAATTTTATTACAGTAAAAGACACATTGCTGGGGCTGGAGATATAGCTCAGCAGCACAAGGGCCTGCCTGGCAAGTGCAAGGGCCTGCGTTAGATTCCCGGTACCAAACAAAGGACACATTACCATTAATTCCCCTCGAAATAGTCCGTGCTCACTTTGAACACACTCTTTCCACCATTCTTGCCACTTTGTGAAGCAGTTCTAGAAGTCCTGCTCCACTGATGTCTTCAGGTTTGCTATTCCGGCTGCCTTGAATATTCTGAGGTGAATAATTTGCCTTTTGTGTCCATTCTGACTTTGAGAAAGGGCCAGACACTGCACCACACCAGCTCCGCTCAATGGGGTGCACGAGAGCACACTGTGAGGCTTTGTGGCCCAGTGCCGTAGGGCAGCCTTTGGCCAGCGCACTCATGGCATCCACTTTGGTCACACCTCAAGAAGACACTCACATAAGAGGACCTACAGAACTGCTTCAGAAAGTGCTGAAAATGGCAGAGTAAGTTCAAGGAGGGAGAGGGAATATTTTCAGGTGAATTAATATTTTTACCATAATAAATTTTTGTTAATTTAAATATTTACTTTATATTTCAGATGCACCTTATAAGTCAAAGATCACATGTATTTCTCCAGGAGGATGACTATATGCAAGCATTTTTAAGAACGCTAAACATAGAACCTATACACTCACATTAAGGTTTCCCTTCAAAGCAGTTCTGTAAGCTATTGCCTACTTACTTTGCATTTGCTGTTATTACGGGCAGTGCTAGTTGGACTCGGCTTCTGTGATGGCCTTCAGAGCCAGTGATGAGGGGTGCAACCGCAGCAAAAAGACCAGGCTTGATTTTCAAGCTACATATACTTTTCTCAAGTATATGTTCCCCTCCCCCAGTGCAGAAGTTGTGTGGACTGGCATCTGCTGATTTCCCTTAATCCCATCCAATCCTGAGGTCAGGAACAGAGTGGTTAAGCATCATTCATTTGGAATCCATGATTATAAAATAAGAAATAATTCAGTCAAGTAAATTTCAGGCATCTCGCTGCCTTCTATGAAAGAGGGAATTGTTGAAGAAACTAATCCTATGTGCAAATCAGAAGGCTATTATTTAAAACTATTTAAAGGAAAACTTCTCATCTTAGATTAAATCACCTGTCTGATACCCACCATATTTGTAGGGTTATTATAAATCATTACCCACTGAAATCATTCCTTTGTGGATCTACAGAAAACCTTACTTTGATGGCCTATTTCCTGTTAATGTTGACACTTGGATGTAATAAAGTTGCATCCCTAAAATGAACCCATAATCACTAATTCAGATCAAGTTTCTCCAGATTAGTCCAGATAAATGAGAATTGATTATATGACACTGAACGACATGAAATGAGTATTTTTTACTTATAAAAACGGCAATTTCACATTCAGCCTACTTTCTAGTGCCTCCTTCCAAGCCACCAAATCAATCCACATTTCCGTGTTCACTTTGTATGTTTTAAAATGCTAGCAGGCGACGAGCACCTCGCACGTCGCCTTCCCACCCTCCTGCCCCTCAGCTCTCAAACACGGAAGCTGAGAGACTTGCCGGAGGGGGTCGTTCGGGGCACAGCTGCGTCCTGGCTCGGATGAACTGTTGCGCACACGAAGCCACTGCGCTCTTGGTGTTGAGTCTGCAAGACCACTGCCAAAAGTAATGTCAGGAGGTCTTTCCTGCTTTATTCTGGAAGTTCCAGAATTTCAGACCTCACACTTACACCGTTAGTCCACCCTAAGTCAATTCTGCGCATAACAGAAGATAAAGGTCCAGGTTCCTTTTTCTTTTTATCTCTTTTTGTTTGTTTATTGGTTTGTTTGTTTGTATCTGAATATCCTGATTTCTCAATTCCCTTCTTTGAAAAACTTATCCTTTCCCCATTACTAAAACCAGCTCATGGCCTATGTATAGGTTTGTTTTTAGGAGCTCGGCTCTTCCACTGAGCTACACATCTGTTTTTGTACCAGCACTGTACTGTCTTTGTTAGCGTAGCTTTGCAGTAGATTTTAAAATCAGAACCTGTGATGCCTTAAGCTTTGTTGTGCTTGTTGCTGTCCTTTAACTAATTTGGCTCCGTGGGATCTTTTAGGGTTTCATGATCTAAAGAATTACGTTTTTCTCACATTTGTGGGATAAAAACACCATTTGTATTTTTTGTAAGACTTGCATTGAACCTAGAGATTCGCACTGTATAATCTGCACATTTTAACAATATCAAATCTTCCAGTCTATAAGACGGTTTTATATTTGTGTTCCCTTAATTTCTTCCATAGTGTTTCATAGCTTTTTTATTTTTGTTTTTGTTTTTTGAGTCTTTTGTTTTGTTTTGCTTTTGTATTTTAGGGAAGGGCCTACAGGATGTTCAGGGTCTCCCTACTAGATCGGACTCAGTGATCAGCCTTTTTACAGCCTCCCAAGAGCTGGGATTACAGGCCCATGCCACCACGCCCAGTCTCGATTGCCATCTCAACAAGCCCTGAGGGGTGGGGCCAGCAGGGCTGGCCTGGGGATCAAACCCCAGGCCCCTGAGCCTACTTACAGGAGTTTAGTGTTTCAGTTTTAAGCACATAAATCTTTCACCTCTTCAATTTATTCCTGAGCATTTTATCATTTTTTGACTACTGTGAGATTGTTTCCTAAGTTTCTTTTTCAGATAGCTAGTTATTAGGATCTAGAAATGTACTAATTGATAGAATAAAAGGCAACCTAGAGAAGAGGAGAAACTAGGAAAAGGTAACATAGACTAATGCCAACCAGCTGCCTGGTTAATAGGTTAATCTTCAAAATATATTAAGTACACCTACAAAATCTTCATCATATGATTTTAAATGAGCTAAAGACTTGAATAAGGGCCACAGAGATGGCTCAGTAGAATAAGCACTTGTGTGGTAAGCACAAAGGCTTGAGTTCAATCCCCAGTTCCACGAAACAAAAAGAAAAAAAAAATTCCTTTGAAAATAAAATAAAAAAGACTTGAATAAATATTTAAATTCTCAAAGTCATCAGAGAAATGAAATCAAAAGCACAATACCAGTCCTAACCTGTCGGCGTAGCTCATTTCAAACAAAGAAGCAAAAGACAACAAGAGCCGGTGAGGACACCGAGAACTTGGGGCCCTTGTCCATGCTGCTGCACACCAGATGTGGCCACAATGGTTAGTCCTTAGGGGTTACTAAGGGGGTCCCCTAGGATGCGAAGAGTAGTGCCACAATATGTCCAGCAGCCCTGACCTCAGAGCATTTACCTAAAAAATTTGAAATCAAAGTCTCAAAGCTTATATTTATTTCTTATTAAAATATGTAGTTTTTAAGGTTTTTATCTGACAGTATCATGTAATATTTTAGCGTGGTAGTGGGGAGTGTCTCTTGTACGTTATCACACAGCTGACCTGCGCTTGTTGACTATTCTTCATCTTAGCAGTCTCACGCGGTGTATGTACCATAACCAACCTATTATCCGTGAGAAACATGGAAGATAATGCATTTGCAGCCACTGTTACAAGTTTATAATGTATTTTTCTATCTTGTCTTGTATGTATGTTATGTAACATTTGAAAAGAATTTTTTTCTTGATTGAGAAAAGGATACAAAATGCAGAATCCTCAGTTTTTGATAACTAAAAATTGCCAATTGTTTTGTAATACTTTATTGTACTGGGGAGTCTTGTCTTTCAGGGCTTTTAGTTAGCTAATGAATGAATACATTAGATGCTTCGAGGTTTTAGTTGGGATTTTACATAGCTTGCATTTTAATTATTGAGTGCTTTACTGTTCCTATTAACCTTTGGCATTATTTTTTTAAACGTTATAATAGCAACGTAAAAAGAATCTCAAAGTTGTGCTTACGATCCCGTATTCACAGTAGCCAAGATGTGGAAACAGCCTGAATGCCCATCAGCAGGTGAATAAACAGAGAAACTGTAGAGACGGGCACGGTGGGGCACGCCTGCAACCCCAAGACTTAGAAGCCTGATGGAGGCGCACTGTGAGTTCAAACTAGCCAAGGTTATACAGCAAGTTCAGGTCTAGACTGGACTACAAAGCTGAATGCCATGTGATTCCATGTGCATGCATTATCTAAATTAGTCAAAGAAGGTTGGAGAGATGGCTCAGTAGAAAAAGCACTTCCCTGGCAAGCACAAGGGCCTGAGTTCAATACCAGTTCTGCAAAAAAAAAAAAAAATCTGCTAAATTAGTCAAAGAGCAGAGTGGTGGCTGCCTGTGGCTGGCAATAGGAGGAAGTAGGGAGAAGGTTTTAGTTAACAGACATAAACAAGTTTTAGTGATCTGCTGTTCAACACTGCACCTGATTATATACTTAATATATTTAAAGTATTAAGAAAGTTTCTACCAAGTGTTCTTATTACAACGAAACAAATATTTTAAAACAGCTACACAAAACTGCTGAAAGCTGGGCATGAAAGTTCACTATAACAAGAATAAATAGAACTTTAAAATGTAGAGCTGCATTGTCTACTCTCAGTGCCTTACTTTAGACGCAGTTGGTCGGACACTCTAAAAATCATTAATGAGCAAAGCACTTCCAGCCTGCCCAGAAGTGCGACCTGCTGGGGCCCAGGAGATCATGAGCCTGTGAAGGAACTCTGACATTGACTTCTGCGAGAACTGCAGGGAGGGGAGCAAATTAAAATGTAATAGCATGGAACCTCAAGAAATGGACACATGCAAATTAGGGTAGAGAAACAGAAATCATTCTCATTTTTAAAAGACTGCTCATTAACTTACTGGATAACATTCTGAGAATTTGTTGAAGCAGTGCAGGGATGTGGAGTGGGAGATGGACTCTTCTCTGCCTCCAGATAAGGGAGTAGATCTGGGCCGTGGCAGGAAAGGTGACAGATGAGGGTTAACAATTTCCTGGATCCTGAAGGTTAGAGAAAACCAAGGAGAAGGGGTTACATCCGACCTTGACTTGTCCTTGTCTGGGGTGGTATCGCACAGAAAAGTCCCTCTTGGAGAGCAGGACTCGTTCTGTCTCCATTTAACATCCTCCCCCTCCTGCTGGGGCTCCCCAAAGCTGAAGTGGTAAACTAGTCCCCCTGGCCCATCAGAAGTGGCTGTGACCAGTGAGCCATCTGCCGACCGGCGTCAGGCTCTGGCTGCTCTGCAGAGCTGGAGGATTCCTCTAAGATCTCCCTTCTCCCCGCAAGACCCCTTTCAGGAGCGCCATATGGTGTTCGCTGCTGCCAGCCTCCCCAAGCACTGGCGCGGTTCCTGGAGAGGATACGAAGCTACCTGTGCGGGGATCTCCGCAGCCGAGGTGGGAGACAGAGCAGAGTGATGTATGCTGACTTGATTTTTAACCAACTGCTAGAGAGACCTGGAAAGCTAATACAGCAGCATAGGTTTGAAACTGCAACTGTTTCCGGGAGTCGGGACAAGCGCACTCTCCGCAGAACAGCTCCTTCTCCACACGCCTGGGGTTACCGGAAGGGAGCATTTCCCATGCCAAAACGCCAAACAAAACTGCCACTTAAGTCCCTGCCACCTGGTCACTTGGGCACAGATGGTAATATACGGCAATAAAATTAATGTACCTCTAAATAATTTGAAAATGACAGAAGTAGCGAATCATCGCAGGAAAATGCAAATTCTGCTTTATCTGGACTACTCCACAGATGCTCTGACCTGTCAGTGACTGTTCAGCCGCATTTCCAAGTAAGATCTCCTGTAGAAGGTGGAAGGCAGGGCCGAGGCACGTTCTGCTTGGCGAGATTTATGGCCCCGTTTATCTGGGTGTAAAGCACACTGAGTCGGGGGCGGGTAGACTATTAAACGTGTAAAATCCCAATCTATCCTGTGGTCTATTCGCAGGGACTCGAAGGACGCACATACACTGAGATCCTCCAAAACCGCCTCTCTTGGGCATGCACATGCCTTGCATGCAGCTCACCCACTTCTTTACCTTCTTCCTTGAGTCCTAGCAGATTCTTCCATTCCACCTTCCACCCACCCTTCCACCCACCCATCACCCAGCTCTGCATCCATCCATCTGGTTTCTCCTGTGTATTGACTAAATTGTAGTAGGTATATTCACAAATCCACTAAGCTTTTACTGCTGGCCATATGCAATTTTGGATTTTTGAAAAAGATCCAGGCATCCGTTCCCGCCTTCCATTTTGTTCACATGAGTGTAGGGTGCTTCTCAAAGAGAAGGCGCCACCGTGCGAACGAGGCCAGGGCTCTGCCCGCAAATGGAAAGTGGTTATCTAGAAGCGGAAACTCAAGAGAAGCCCTCCTCAGGCTGGTTAGAAAATCATGCATGCACATCTGTCTGCGGGTCAGCCTACTTCTAAGTGCTTTGTGACATTAAGTTGTTTACACTGCACTGTTGGACATTGTCACAGAAACACGTCCTTCAAAGTCAGGGTGTTCTCTGAAGGTGTCAAATCTCAGGTCTTCTGCGCAGTCTGCCCCTCTCGTCCCTCCATTCCCCTCTTCCCTATGAGTGCCGTGGGACTCACTCTCTGGGTGTCTCTCCTCGCAGTCTGAGATGCCTAACAAGTAAGCAGCCATGCACAGGGCTACTTCACAGATAACTTTCTGAGTCCTGGGGTTGTCACAGAAGCAGCCGCTGGAAACCCTAGATGCCTTAGAACAACAGAATATGCTACTCAGTTCAGAGGTCAGGCACTGACTCT